>JASJYW010000026.1:21059226-21092125 GCA_030386875.1 Morinoia aosen
CGGCGGCGTTGACAAACGTGGCCAACTCTATGGTGCCCACTTGCTGCGGCGTCGGGTTGTTGCCTTGAATCGCGGTGACCACGCCATCGGCCGATATGGTGACGGCGCGTGGTGGTGGTGTCTTGAATCGTGACGCCCGGCAAAACCCGGTAACCGCTGGAGGTCACCAATTGGCCTTCGGAGTTGAGCTGGAAGGTGCCATCTCGCGTGTAAGCCGTGGTGCCGTCGGGCATTTCAATCTGGAAAAAACCATTGCCGTTGATGGCCACATCAAACGTGTTGCTGGACTGGTTGAGCGAGCCTTGTGTGTAGGTGCGGGCGGTGGCCACGGTGCGCACCCCCAAGCCCAACTGCAAGCCCGTGGGCAATTCAGACTGCTCAGAACTGTTGGCACCCACTTGGCGCAAGTTTTGGTAGATCAAGTCTTCAAACACGGCATTGCCGCGCTTAAAACCTGAAGTGGAAACGTTGGCCAAGTTGTGAGAGATCACATCCAGCTGCGTTTGCTGCGCTTGCATGCCGGTTTTGGCGATTTGTAATGAGTTAATCATGTCTGGGCTCCGAAAATGAAAAGGGCTGCGTTAATGAAAACGGGATCAGCCCGAAAGGCCTAACAACTGGGCGGCGGTTTGGTCGTTGCGCTCAGCCGTTTGCAGCACACGCATTTGCGCTTCAAACTGCCGCGCCACGGCAATCATTCCCACCATGGACTCCACCGGATTCACGTTAGAGCCTTCCAACATACCGTCTTGCAAACGCGCGTTGGGGTCTTGCGGCAGCGGCGCACCATCAGGAGCGCGGAACAAGCCGTCCAAATCGCGCTTGACACGCACCTCGTTGTTGGGCGTGACCATCTTGATCTTGCCAACCTGCTGCGAAGGCTGGTTGCCCACTTGAGCCGAGACCGTGCCGTCGGGCGCAATCGACACATTAGAGCCTTCCGGAATCGCCAGCGGCGCGCCACCATCGTCCAGCATGGGCAAGCCCGTGGCCCCGACCAACAAGCCTTCTGGTGAGACTTGCAGTGCCCCGGCACGGGTGTAAGACTCCCGGCCATCGAGCGCTTGAATCGCAAAGTACGAGTTGCCCCGCGCGGCGATATCCAAATTGCGCCCCGTGCTTTGCATGCTGCCGGTTTGCTCGCGGTGGCCGGCTGTGGCATCCATCGCCAACACGCGCGTGGTCGCGCCATCGCCACGCACCGGCACGGCACGAAACGTCGACATCTCGGCGCGAAAGCCGTTGGTCGAGACGTTGGCCAAGTTGTTCGCAATCGCTTGTTGGCGGTTCACCAAAGCGGTTGCGCCGGTCAGGGCGGTGTAGATGATGCGATCCATGGCGTGGCCTCCTCAGGCGTTCATCCGGCTGTTCGTCCAGCGTGGGATTGAGTGTTAGCGCAAGTTCACCAGTGTGGAGAACACTTGGTCTTGCGTTTTGATGGTCTGCGCGTTGGCTTGGTAAGCACGCTGGGCCGTCATCATGTTGACCAGCTCAGAAGACAAGTCCACGTTGGACTCTTCCAGCGCGCCTTGGCGCAAGTTGCCAAAACCGGCGTCTTTGGGCGCACTGGTCACAGCCTCGCCCGCGTCAGTGGTTGGCAACCAATAGCCCCCGCCTTGCGGCTCCAAGCCTTGCAAGTTGCGGAATGTGGTCAGCGCCACCTGTGCGGTCACAATGGACTCGCCGTTGGAGTAGCGCGACGACACCGTGCCATCATCGCTAATGCCCACGCCGGTGAGCTCACCCGGTGGGTAACCATCTTGCTTCACACTGGAGATGGAAAAGCGCGTGCCAAACTGGGTCACAGCATTCAAATTCACTTCCACAGGAAAGGTCGAAGCCGGCAGCGTCGAATTCGTTGGCACCTGCACGGTCAATGGCAAGGCGCCGGCAGTGGGTGTGATAGTGCCCAGCGTGCCATTGGGATTAAAGCTCACCGTAGCCAATGCCGTAGGCGTGGTCTGCCCCGGCATGCTGGAGTAAACCCCCGTCCAGTCATTGGCGCTGTTCTTGACAAAGTTCAAACGCACAGCCACATCCACACCTTGCTGGTCACTGACCACCACCGATGTGCCATAGGTGTCCAGTGATGGCGTTAAAGTGGGGAAGGTACCTGTCGCAGCCGTGGCGCGCGCATCCAGGTTGAGACCCAACTCCATCTTGGTGGTTTGTTTGGCCGGAATACCCGCTGTCGTGGCCAACTGAATCGGCTGCAAAGCGTTTTCACTGCCGCGAAGAATCTTGCCGGAATCGTCAGCCAAAAAACCCGTTAGCTTGGCGCCTTGGTTGGTCACAATAAAACCCTCTTTATCCAGCTTGAACTCACCCGCACGGGTATAGGCCGTATTGCCTGCGGTCGTGGTCACACGGAAAAAGCCGGCGCCGTTGATGGCCAAGTCCAAATCGTTGCCGGTGAGGGTGACGTTGCCCTGCGTGAACAATTGCGCCACGCTGGCCACTTCCACACCTATACCCTGACCGGTACCGCCAACGCCGCCAATGGCGGTGGCGTACAACTCGCCAAACTCAGCGCGGCTGGCTTTCATGCCGGTGGTGTTGGCGTTGGCGATGTTGTGGCCAATCACATTCAGGTTTTGGCTAGAGGCTTTGAGGCCCGACAGTCCTGTGTTAAAGCTCATGGTGCTCTCCGTGTGTTGATCAAGTAAAAATAAAGTTGTGCTTAGCGGAACGCCAGCACATCGGTATAAGAAAACGATTGCCCTGTTTGAGCGCGCATGCGCACACTGCCATCGACCAAGCCGACAGACTCCACCGTCAAACTGGACAAGGCCGTGGCATTGACGGGCTCACTGCCTTTGCTGGCACTGACTTTGAAACCCGCCACCATCGAGCGGTCAACGCCCGTACTGTCCCAGTCAAACCAGTGCTGACCGGCAGACAAGCTGCCCATGTCAACGGTGTCCAACACCTGCCCGGCCGTGCCCATGATTTGCACCTTGACGGAATCGGCGTCATCGGGCAACACCAAGCCACCGCGCCCAATCGGGTCGGTGCCGGCAAAGTTCAACGCATTGCCATTGACCACGGCCTCTTTGCCAATCAACGATGTGCTTTGCAGCGATTGCAAGGCATTGAATTTCTCCGACAAGCCTTGCAGCGTCGAGTTCAATTGCGTGATGCCGCTGACCGTATTGATCTGTGCCATTTGCGACGTCATCTGCGCGTTGTCCATGGGGTTGAGCGGATCTTGGTTGTTGAGCTGCGCCACCATGAGTTTGAGAAAGCGGTCTTGCGCCGCCTGCGGATCGTTGTTGGCGTTTTTTGCTGGAATTGGCGGCCTCGATTTGGGTCGCGCTCAAAGGTTGCATAAACATGGCTTTTCCTTTTTGTTAGCCTTTATTGACCCATTTGCAGCGTCTTGAGCAGCAAATTTTTGGCCGTATTCATCACTTCAACGTTGTTTTGGTAAGAGCGTGAAGCCGAGATCATGTTGACCATTTCTTCCACCGGGTTGACGTTGGAGTGCGTGACATACCCTTGCGCATTGGCACTGGGGTGCGAAGGGTTGTATTCCATGCGATTGGGGGGTGTCGCTCTCAAACACGTTTTCAACCCGCACGCCTTGTGATGTCTGCGACCCCATGGGCACGGTTTGAAACACCACTTGCCGGGCTTTGTACGCCTTGCCATCAGGGCCGGCGACGGCATCGGCGTTGGCCAAGTTGCTGGCCACCGCATTCAAGCGCTGCGACTGCGAGCTGATGGCGCTGCCCGAAATACCCAAGATAGAAAACATGGACATGGCGATAACTCCTTGACTGGCCCGTTTACTGGCCCGTGATGGCGCTGAGCATGGTCTTCACATGACCATTGATAAAGCGCAAAGTGGACTCGTAACGAATAGCGTTGTCAGCAAAGTTGGCCCGCTCACGGTCCATGTCCACACTGTTGCCATCGATGGACGGCTGGGTTTGCACGGTATAAGCCAAGGCGCCAGAAATACTGGATTCGGTATTGGCCAACTTCATGTGCCGCTGGCTGGACATGCTCACACCGGCGGCTTGATTGGCGCCGCTTTGGGCGGCTTGCAAGGCCTTTGAGAAATCAAAATCACGGGCTCTGTAGCCAGGGGTGTCGGCGTTGGCAATGTTGCTGGCCAGCATTTCCTGACGCCGGGCGCGCAACACCAGCGCATTGGACATGCTGTCCAGTCGTTGGGTCATTTGCTCTAGCATGTGGGCCTCCGTTGATTTGAGGGTGTGTGGATGGTGTGCCAACTGGAATGTCAGCACCCCTTGCGGAAAGATTGTCCGAAACTTGAGCTTTGTTTAAAGCCGAAAAAAGCCGACTTCAAGCCGCTATTTCAAGACTTCAAAAATGCGGGGCATCGCTACAGTTTGGTCTCCATATCTATCGAGGGGCAACCGCTTGCCCACCGATACCGGAGCGGCTTTTCGCCGCTCACCAGTAGAGCCGGGAGTTCCACATGACTGTTTTTGCCCCCCTTCACATCGCGTACCTATCACGCACCTCGCACGCTGGGCGCACTCATCCGCCGGGTTTGGGCCACCGCTGCCGGTGTTGCCTTCATCTTGTGCAGCGGCATGACCTTGGCCCATGCACAAAACACACAAGGCGGCGCTGGCTCCCAGATTCAAAATTTGGCCCGCGATTGGGTCAGTCAAAACCTGAGCAGCGACAGCGCCACCGCCATGCTGCGCCCGGAGATTGAAGTGGGCGCCCTGGACTCGCGGCTGCAACTGGCCCCCTTGCCAGCGCATTGAGCCTTATTTGCCGCGTGGCACCAAGCTGTGGGGCAGCACCCGCATTGGCCTGCGCTGCCTGGACACGCCCAACAGCTGGAATGTGTTTTTACCCATCACCGTCAAGGTCTGGGGCCCGGCCTGGACCGTGCGTCAGCCCATCACAGCCGGCACCGTCTTGACCGCCGCCGATGTCGAGTTGACCGAAGTGGACTGGAGCGAAAGCCTGGTGCCGGTGCTGGCCCGCGAAGAAGATTGGGCCGGTCAAGAGGCCTCCCGCAACCTCATGCCAGGCACGGTGTTGCGCCAATCCATGATCCGCCCCACCCAAATATTTTCGGCTGGCACCCAGGTTAAAGTCGTGGTGCAGCAAGGCCGTATGCGCTTGTCCGCCCGTGGCCAAGCGATTTCACACGGTTATTTAGGGCAAAATGCACGGGGTGCGTATGCCCAACGGTAAAGTACTGGCTGGCCGAGTGGGGCCAGGCGGGGATCATAGAGTTGCAAATTTAGCCTTTTAGCCTTTTAGCCTTCTGAACGGCGACGTGATTTTCTAAAAAGCCCGAAAAAAGGCCTAAAGTCCGGCGGGCCCTGGTCGATAAACCACTCAAACCGCTCCTTTTGGGGCTTGGAGAGTGCCATGAAAATCAATACCCCTGTCAGAACAAACCAGCGGCGCCATCACCGGTGCAGGCAAGTTCGTGGACCGGTCGGCGACCGCCAACAAAACCGCAGCCAGCAAGCCTGCGGCCGATGAGCCCAGTGTGACCGTATCGTTGTCACCCACCTCAAAAACCCTCACCAATACCGCAGCCTCGTCGGTAGACGTTTTCAACACAGAAAAAGTGGAAAGCGTGCGCCAAGCTATAGAAAACGGCTCGTTTTCTATCAATGCCGAAGCCATTGCCGACAAGTTGCTGGCCGGTGCCCGCGACATGTTGAGTGTGGCTTCCAAATAAGCACACCCCAACCACACCGTAGCGCCTGACCTCACGGCGCTACTTGATGGCATTTCTGACAGGGGGCCTAGGCACACAGGCCCCCTGTTCGCGCATCTGTATCACACGTTTGCCCTCAGCTTGTACACTGCGCCAAACTTTTAGCGCTATCGCGTTGCACATGCCTGACTCTCCAAACGCCCCCTCCCTCCCCGAATCGCTGCAAGCAGTGCTCACAGCCTTGGATGCCTTTGAGCAAGGTTTGCGCGAAGACCAAACCGATGCGCTACCGGCTTTGAGTGAAACGCTGGCTCGCACGCTGCAGCAGTGTCAGCGCGAATGGGACGCGCAGCCCTCCCACACCAAAAAGCCCAGCAGCAGCGCCGTACAAGCCCTGCGCTCAATCGGTACGCGCTTGGCCACGCTGCGTGAACTGCTGCAACGCCAAAACAGCGCCACCCACCGCATGCTGGCCACCATGTTCCCGTCGGAGCAAATCAACGCCTACAGCCGTTTGGGGCAAAACACGGGTTCGGCCGCCACCTCCACCCGCTTGGGTCAAAAAACCTCTTTTAAAGCCTGAGCTCTTGGCGGTCGCGTGACTGATTTGAAACGTGGACAAGACGGACGCAAAAAAAAGCCCGTCGAAACGGGCTAGATCCACAGGGTTGAATCATCCCACTGAATTTTTAATGCTCACGCAAACGAGACCGCAAGCGCGCAATCGATTGGCTGTGCAGCTGGCATACGCGCGACTCGGTCACGCCCAGCACTGCGGCAATTTCTTTTAAGTTCATGTCGTGCTCGTAATACATGCCCATGACTTGTTGCTCGCGCTCAGGCAGTTTTGTGATCGCTTGCACCAAAGAAGCCCGCATGCGCTGGTCACGCAGCAAACCGGCCGGATCGGCCTCGGCATCAGCGGGTGCATGGCGGTCTAAAAAGCTGTCGTCATCGTCCCCGCGGCTGGTGATATCTTCCAGATACACCAACTGGGTACCGCGCACACGGCTCAAAGCCTGTTGATACTCCACCAAGTTCATACCCATTTCTTCGGCAATTTCTGACTCTTTAGGCACACGCTGCAGCCTGTGCTCCAGCCTGTGCACGGCTTGTTCTATGTCTTTTTGCAGTTTGCGCGCGCCACGTGACATCCAGTCGCTGTCGCGCAACTCATCCAGCATGGCGCCCCGTATACGCTGGCTGGCAAAGGTTTCAAATTGCACCCCTTGCGAAGGCTCGTAGCGCGCCAACGCCTCAGTCAGGCCCATCATGCCGACTTGAATCAAATCGTCCACTTCCACGCTAGGCGGCAGTCTGGCCATCATGTGATGTGCCAGTCGGTGCACCAAGGGGCTGTATTTTTTTAACTGGTTATCTCTATCCAGCGTACCTTTTTGGGTGTACATCAAAGGCTCCGGCGTCCCATCTCCTGTGCAAGAGGCAACGGTTGCGAGGCAACCGAGCGCAGCAACGTGGCGGCCTCAGGGGCCAAGGCGCTGTCAAGCACCCGCAACCACCAGCTCTCAGGCACTGACAGCTGGCCTGCCACGCAATCGTCATGATACGCCACCGGCCAACTTTGCACGGTTTCGCCCACGTGTTGGTGGTAGCAGTGGCGCACGGCTTGCTCAGCGCGCCCACTCACTGGTGCCTCATCATGGCTATAAGGATGCATAGGCACCAACACCGGATGCACACTGCCCGCATGGCGCAACACTTTTAAAGCGTTGTAAGCCGTGACCACCGAATGCGCCGGCCTGTCGGCTTGCTCATTCAACGCCACCAAGGGGTGTACATCGCTGTCCATCAGCAAAACCGCCAACATTTCAGGCGGTGCGTACAGCAACACCAGCGCCCCATCGGGTAATGCGGCCATGAGACGGCGTCGCGCCACCGCCGCGCCGTCTCGGCGCGCTTGCTCACACAAGTCCAGCACCCCATCGTGGGCGGGGCCACACCGTGAGCCCATCCTCTTGGGGCAAACCCACGCCCTGCCCTTGTATGGCCGCCAAACGCAGCTGCGGCAGCAAACCTTGACGGTCGCTGGGGTCGTCCGACTCGGCCGCATGGGCGTCCAGCACCAGCGTCGGCCCTTCGCCTTGCCACGGCTGGCGTGTGAGCAACCACAACAATTGCAAGCCCACCGACTCTTGCGGCAACGCTGCCACCGCCACCACGCGCGCGGGCGCATGGGCAGCCAAGCCCAACAAGCCACTGGCTTGGTGACGTGTATCAGTATCAGCCATGCCAGCCCCCGTCTAACAACGTTGGCAGGGTTGGACTGGGCAAAGAAAAAGCCCAGTTCGGCGCTGCGGGGATCGTGGGGCGACTTGCCGGCATTGGCCAAGGACAAGCGCACCAAGGCAGTGGCATTGGGACGTTGCCAATCTTCTGGCACGTTTTGTCCCGTGCTCACGCCGCGCAACACCACTTGGTGGCGAATCAAGGCGTCCAAGGCCGGGCCCAACTTGGGGGCTTCGTCCACTTTGGACAACACCGAGCCGTACAACTCAATGGATTTGAAGCGTTTGAAGGTGTCGTCCATGGCTTCGCCGTGGCTGCCAGCATTCAACACCAGCAGTTTTTTTGATCTGGGGTTGCGCCAACATCTCCAGCATTTCTTGGTGGCGCGGATCGTTTTGGCCCAAACCGGCGGGTTGTCAATAATGACCATGCGCTTGTTGGCCAACAACGACAACAAATCTTGCAACGCGGCCATGTCGTGCGCCTGGTGCGCCACCACACCCAGCATGCGGCCATAAGCACGCAACTGCTCGTAGCCGGCCACGCGGTGGGTGTCCAAAGTGATCAAGCCGACGCTGTTGGCGCCATAGGCTTGCACGCACTGCGCCGCCAACTTGGCCGCTGTGGTGGTTTTGCCCACACCGGTTGCGCCCACCAAAGCAAAAACACCGCCTTCATCACACAGTGCCGCGCTGTTGCCGCCCACTTTGAGGTTGCGGCTGAGCACGTTTTCCATCCACTTCAAGGCTTTGGCTGCGTCCAGCTCGGCGGGCATGCGCTCCATCACGGCGCGCGCCACGGCAGGCGAATAACCGGCGCGGATAAATTTCAACATCAGCGCCGACTGCACCGGGTTTTGGCGCGAAGAACCGAGCCAAGAGAGCATGCTAAAGCGCTCTTCAATCATGGCTTTGAGGGCGTTGAGTTCACCCGTGACGTTGCCGTCATCAGCGGCAGACATGGCCGCTTGCACAGCGCTGGCACTGGCGCGGGCTGTGGCCACAGCGCGGTCACGGGGCGTCGCCTCAGCGCGTTTGGGTGCAGCGGCCGCGCGCGGCGCACTGGCGACATTGACGGTGGGCGCTGACTCGGGCGCGCCGGCATTGGCCAAGCCCATGGCTTCACGGCGTTTACGCAACATGCGCTCACGCACATAGTCTTGAAACGACAAGGTGCTCATGGCCATGGTCTCTGTGTCTTGCTCCACGCTAGAGCCCATCAACGCAGTGGCCTCTGGGCTGCGCGCCTGGGCTTGGCGCTGCGGCTTGGCGGCCAAACTGTTGCCGGCGACTTGTCCGGCCAGCGCATCCAGGTTTTCCTCTGCAATGGCGACCACTTCAAAACCCGAATCGGTGTTGCGGCTGGACAAAACGACGCGGGCGTCACCAAACACTTGACGTGCTTTGGCCATGGCTTCGCGGGATGTGGGGGCTAAAAAGCGTTGGGCGTTCATGATGCGACCTCTCCAAGAATCGGGCCTATACGGATCAGATGGGTTTCAGGGATTTCACTGTGTGCCAGCACTTGCAAGCGCGGCGCTGCGCGACGCAGCAAACGTGCCATGGCCGAGCGAATCGCATCGGGCACCAGCAAACATGCCGGCACGCCTTGCTCTTCTTGTCGGTTGGCCACTTCTGCTGCCGACTTGCTCAGCATTTCAGCGACACCAGGGTCCAGGGCCGAGCCACCGTTACCACTCAAAGCCTGGGTCAACAAGCGCTCGAGACCGGGCTCGATGGCGATGACTTCCAACTCTTTGGTGGGACCGTAAATTTGCTGCACGATAGCGGGCGACAAAGCCATGCGAACACGGCGCGCCAACTCCACGGGGTCGCTGGTTTGAGGCGCGTGCTCGGCCAGCGATTCGAGGATGGTGCGGATGTCGCGGATGTGTACGCTCTCTTCGAGCAGCAGTTGCAAAACCTTTTGGAACACGCCAACGGAAACCACCTTGGGGATGATTTCTTCTATCAGCTTGGGAGCGAGTTGGTGTCACGTGTTCCACCAGTTTCTTGAGTTTCGGCTCGGCTCAGCAGCTTGGCTGCTTGAACTTGCATCAAGTGTGACAAATGTGTGGCCAGTACGGTCTCCGAATCAACCACGGTGTAACCCGCCATTTGTGCGTTTTCACGTTGCTGCTCTTCCACCCAGTTCGCAGGTAAACCAAAGGCCGGGTCGGTGGTGGGGTTGCCAATCAAGGGCGTTTTCACGCCACCGGGGTTGATGGCCAGGAACATACCGGGGAACACCTCGCCCTCGCCCACCACCACGCCACGCAGGGTGATTGCGGTAGGCCGAAGGACGCAACTCCAAGTTGTCACGCACATGCACGGCGGGCGGCAAAAAGCCCACTTCTTGTGCAAACTTTTTGCGCACGCCTTTGATGCGTGCCAGCAAATCGCCTTGGCGGCTTTTGTCCACCAAAGGAATCAAGCGGTAGCCCAACTCCAAGCCCAGCAAGTCCACCGGCTGCAAATCGTTCCAGCTCGCTTCGGCGTCGGGCGCGGCCGCAGCGGCGGCGGCGGCAGCAGCGGCTTCGGTTGCTGCCACTTCTTCGGCTTTGGGTTGAGCGGCCACATGCCGGGTCCACCAAGCGCCAGCGCCAAACAACAGCGCAAACATCAAGAAGATGAAGTTGGGCATGCCAGGGATCACACCCAGCAAGGTCAACACCGCAGCCGTGATGCCCAAAACTTTGGGGGACTGCAGCAACTGCGTGACGATTTGGTGGCCCAAGTCTTCGTCTTTGCCCACCCGCGAGACCACCATGGCGGCGGCCACCGAGATCAGCAGCGACGGGATTTGTGCCACCAAGGCATCGCCCACGGCCAAGGTGATGTAGTGGCTGGCCGCTTGACCCGCCGAGAGGCCGTGTTGCAACATGCCGACGGTGAAGCCGCCAATGATGGTGATGAACAAAATCAAAATGCCGGCCATGGCATCGCCACGCACAAACTTAGAGGCACCGTCCATGGAGCCAAAAAAGTCGGCTTCCTCGGCCACTTCGGCGCGGCGCTGTTTGGCCACTTTTTCGTCAATCAAACCGGCGTTCAAATCGGCGTCAATGGCCATTTGTTTGCCGGGCATGGCATCCAAGGTAAAGCGTGCACCCACTTCGGCAATACGCTCAGCGCCTTTGGTAATCACCACAAAGTTAATCACCACCAAAATCGCAAACACAATCAAACCAACGGCAAAGTTGCCGCCAATCAAAAACGTGCCAAACGCCTCAATCACCGCGCCCGCGGCGCCGCTGCCGGTGTGCCCTTCCATCAACACCACACGGGTTGAGGCCACGTTCAGCGACAAGCGCAGCAAAGTGGTGAGCAGCAAAACAGTGGGGAAAACCGCAAAATCCAAAGCCCGCTTCATGTAAGCGGCCACCATCATCACCGTCAACGACATGGCGATGTTGAGGGTGAAGAAGGTGTCCAACACCCAAGGGGACAGCGGCAACACCATCATGGAGAGCACCAGCATCACCAACACGGGGGCGGCCAGCGCCTCGACCGTGCCGGTTTGGCCGCCGAACAAGGTTTGTATTCTTTTTAAAACGGCATTCATGCTGCAACTCCTGCGGTCTCACGACCGTGATGGGGATCCAATTCAACGGGAACATCGGGTTTGGGCGGCTCGCCAGGCATAGCGCCCTCGCCTCGCAGCGCGGCACGCAACTGGTAAACGTAGGCCAGCACTTGCGCCACAGCGGCAAACAAAGCCGATGGAATTTCTTGGTCAATTTCGGTGTTGGCGTACAAAGCCCGCGCCAACATGGGCGACTGCAGCACCGGCACTTCCGCGCCACGCGCCGCATCGCGTATGCGCATGGCAATCAAGTCGGCACCTTTGGCAATGACTTGTGGTGCGCGCATGGTTTTTTCGTCGTACTTCAAAGCCACCGCATAGTGGGTGGGGTTCATCACCACCAAGTCGGCCTTGGGCACACGGCTGACGCTGTTGCCCTGGGCCATTTCACGCTGGATCTGGGCGTTGGCGGCCTTTGAGCTGCGGGTTGCCTTCGCTGTTTTTGTGCTCTTCTTTAACCTCTTGGTGCGACATGCGCAGGCGGTGGCGGTGCAAATAGCGCTGCAATGGCACGTCCACCAAGGCCACCAACACCACCACAAACAGCAAGCTGCCAATGCCCAGCGTCATCCACTCACCCAGTTTCATGATGGCGCTGTCCAGCGGCTGCAGCAGCAAAGAGGCGAAATCGAGCAAATGGGAGACAAGAAACACCCCACCGACCCCAGCCAATGCGGCGGTGATGAAGCTGAGT
This sequence comes from Morinoia aosen, assembly GCA_030386875.1. NCBI lineage: Eukaryota > Metazoa > Arthropoda > Malacostraca > Amphipoda > Talitridae > Morinoia > Morinoia aosen. The sequence continues at coordinate 21,071,415 of JASJYW010000026.1, forward strand.
TTGAAGACTTCAAACAACTGCTGCAAAGAAAACAAGCGGCCAAAGCCGCTGATCAGCCCGATTTTGGAAAAATCAGGCATCAACGGCTTGGTGCTCAAGGCAAACGAGCCCGAGGCCACGGTGACCAATACCGCCAAAGCCATCACGCAAAGGCCCAAAGCGGCAACAAAAGACATGCCAGGGGTAAAGCCTTGCGCCAATTGAAGCTCTAGCGATGGGCCACCCGTCAAGGTGAGGTAATCAAAAACGAACTGAGTGCGCATGGTGGTGCGCAATTGCTGGTAGCCCCAAGGCAGTAACACTGACAAAGTGACCAAACCACCACCCAAGACGGCCAAATGCGTCAAATCACGCGAGCGCGGGACTTGACCATCTTCGCGGGCTTTTTGCAGCCGTTGAGGCGTGGCGGGTAGGTTGCGGTCTTGAGAGGAAGCCATAGCGGGTTAAAAACAGAACGTGTAAAGAATTGTCCTGTTTACCCGCCACTTCTAAAGCGCAAAAAAGGCCGGAAAACCGGCCTACTTTGTCTTTGTTTAATCACCCCAACCCGCTGGGCTCACCTACCTGCGCTTTGCATGACAAATGATGGGCCGTTTTTGTGGCGTGTTGCACGCACGGGCATGCGCCTGACTTGTCCTGCTTACAAACCCATTTTTTTGAAAATATTGGCCAACTTGTCTTCCATCGTGGCTTTGGTGAAGGGCTTGACAATGTAGCCGGCTGCACCGCCTTGTGCGGCCATCACAATGTCCTCTTTGCGCGCCTCAGCCGTGATCATGAGCACGGGCACGTGTTTGAGTTTCTCATCGGCTTTGATTTCATTGAGCAACTGAAACCCCGTCATGTTCGGCATGTTGACGTCAGTGATCACAAAATCAAATTTACCGTTGCGCAGCTTGTGCAAAGCCGCTGCGCCATCTTCCGCTTCGTCGGCCTCTGTTTGACCAATTTCTTTCAATAAATTGCGCACGATGCGGCGCATGGTGGAAAAATCGTCAACAATTAAAAAACGCAAAGCAGGCATAGGAAAAAACTCCGGGGCGGCAGACAGCTAGTGTACCGGCTTGTTGCGCCTCTTCTCAGTTGGCTCGGTTGGTGGTGTTGCTGGACGCCGATGCAGCCGGTGGTGCCGGCAAGGCAATAGAGGGTAGCGTTGGCGCAATCGCAGGGGTTTGAATCACAGTGTTTGGAATCCCTGCAGTAGCAGGACGAGTACTCGGCTCAACAGCACCAGCAGGCACCGGCGGCGGCTTAGCATCAGCAGGTAAAAAGGCTTGCTCCATCTTTTCTTCGGCCTCCCGCGTGAGCACCATGATACTGATGCGCCGGTTGCTGGCATCGAGCGGCTGATCTGGCAACAGCAAATGACTGGCGGCCAAGCCTTGCACCCGCAGCAACTTATTATCGGGCATACCGCCGGCGACCAACTCACGGCGCGACGAATTGGCCCGGTCGGCCGATAACTCCCAGTTGCTGTAACCCTTATCACCGTTGCCATACGCGGCCGCATCGGTGTGACCGGCCAACACAATGCGGTTTTCCACATCGCCCAAGGCAGCCCCGATTTCACGCAAGATGTCGCGCATATACGGTTTGAGCTGGGCACTGCCAATGTCAAACATGGGGCGGTTGTTCTCGTCAATGATTTGGATGTTCAAACCATCTTGGATTTGCTCGACACGAATCTGGTTTTTGTATTCGCTGAGTTTGTCGTTTTTGTTGATGAGCGTCATCATGCGCTGCTCAATGCGCTCAATGCGCACAGCATCTTGGTGCGCGGCTTCTGTTCGAGCCATTTGCACCCCCATGGGCTTGGTTTCGCGCTTGCCATCTCCGCCATCGACTTGGCCCGAGTGCCGGCTCAAATCCCGCCCGCCCCCGGGCAAAATACTGTCGCTGTTGCCAGTACCGTTGCCGCCCATGAGCGTGACTTTGACCGGCGACTGGAAATACTGCGCAATGCCTTGCAAGTCGCCTTGGGCGGTAGAGCCCAATAGCCACATCAGCAAAAAGAACGCCATCATGGCGGTCACAAAGTCGGCGTAGGCAATCTTCCAGGCACCCCCATGCGCGGCGTGACCGCCTTTTTTCACGCGCTTGATAACAATGGGTTGTAGCTGCTTGCCGCCTGCTGACATAACTGGTGCCTTGGTTCAAGCCGGGTGGCGCTTATTTTTTCTTCACGTGCGTTTCCAGCTCATTGAAGCTGGGGCGCTCGGTGGAGTACAAGACCTTGCGGCCAAACTCAATCGCCGTCATCGGTGCATAACCTTGCATGCTGGCCAACAGCGTGCTTTTAATGCACTGCAACTCTTTGCTGCCTTCATCGGCTTTTTGCTCCAACACACCCGCAAAAGGTTCGGCCACCGCATAAGCCAGAAAAATACCCAAAAAAGTACCCACCAAAGCCGAGCCAATCAACCCACCCAACACCGCTGGCGGCTGGCCCACCGAAGACATGGTGTTGATCACACCCAGCACCGCCGCCACAATGCCAAACGCAGGCAAAGCGCCGGCCAGGCGTGTCAAAGCGGCAATCGCTTGGTGCCCCTCGTGGTGGTGGGTTTCAATTTCGTTGTCCATCAAGGTTTCTATTTCGTGGGCGTTGAGGTTGCCCGAAACCATCATGCGCAAATAATCGGTGATGAACTCCACCACATGGTGGTCGTTGCCAACCACGGCGTATTTTTTGAACAGCTCGGAGTTGTGCGGGTCTTCAACGTCTTGCTCAATCGCCATCAAGCCGTCTTTGCGCGCTTTTTGCAAGATGTCAAACAACAAGCCCAGCAAATCCAGGTAGCGGGCCTTGGTGTACTTGGAGCCCTTAAAAGCCAAGGGCAGCATCTTGAGCACGGCTTTGAGCACCTTGGGCTGGTTGTTCACCACAAAAGCCCCCAAGGCTCCACCAAAAATGGTGATCATCTCCCAAGGCAAGGCCTTGAGAATAATTTGAATATTGCCACCGTGAAAAATATAAACGCCGAAAATGCAGCCAATGGCAACGACGTAACCGATGATCACAAACATAGGCGCGGGCTTGGTAAGTTGAGAATGACGCCATCCCACAACCGCGCAACCACCACAGGCTGCCCACAGATGCCCGATAGACACACCGGAATGGCACTCGCCCGTATTTTATCGGCCCTTGCGGTGGCAAATTGATGCCTAAACCGAAAAAAAAAACAGCTAAGAGACCTATCAGTTCAACTTTAAGCCGCCGGCTTTGCCCTTGCCAGCACGTGCCGGAGGCACACACAAGCCGCATTCAAAATGCCGTGCATTCTCGTAAGGCTCGGTCACAAAATGACCGCCGCAGCATTTGCACTTGGTCAATGTCAACATGTTGGCGGCCATGAAGCGCGACAAGCGCCAGGCACGGGTGTGAACGACAACAAAGGCTCAATGCCGCAGGCGTGCATTTGCTCTTCATACAAGCCATAAGCCTTCATGATGGCTTCTATGTCGTCGATGTCACAGCTCTTGAGCAAGTTGTGGTGCACGTTGGCGTACAAGGAGGCGTGGATGTTGGGTTGCCAGGTTAAAAACCAGTCGGTCGAAAAAGGCAACTGCCCTTTGGACGGTGACTTGCCCGCCACTTCTTTATACAAACGCAGCAGACGCTCATAAGACAAGTTGGTCTCTGACTCCAACACCTGCAGGCGCGCGCCCAACTTGATCAAGCGCACGGCGCGTTCGATATCACGGTTTTCGTCCAAAACGCTTTTGACTGCCATGGTGTTTCTCCTGTCTGAATCTATCTGTGCGGGTAAATGGGGCTAACGTGGTGTCTTGGCTTATGCGGCCTCTGACAAGCGCCCTGCCATCAAAATGTTGGCGTGCAGGCGCTGCGTGGCATCGTTGTCAATGCGGTTGGGTTTGTGGTTGCCGGTGAGCAAGCCCCAGACCATGTCGTCATCGGCGCGGAAGCGGCACAACAACATATTGGTGGATGCGATTTTGAGCAACTGCGCTGGCGACAAAGCCGCCAACAAATCAGCGGACTCGTCCGACAAGCCCAAGCGGAAAAACGGCTTCGGCCTTGTCACGGCGAATCAGGGTTTGGGCCAACATCAAATAGGTCAGGTTGGCTTCACGAATTTCTGTCAAAAGTTGATCGGCTTGCATGTTTCACTCCTTGTTCGCCACCGTCTTCAACCACATGCGAAGAACCGTTAAGCGATGAAATGGATTGTGAAAACAGGCCAGTTAATCTTGAATCAGAAAAAGGCTGTTTGTGGCGTCGGCGAAATCCGGCAAACGTGTCAGAAAAACCCCTACAAGGCCGTCAGACAGATACGGCAATCCCCCGGCGGATTCAAAAGTGAAGTGCAACACCTTGGATTTCAATGAATGAGGGTGGAGTGTTGGGGGCTGTTGATGAGTAAATTCCGATAAACCGCCAGAGGCGATCGTACGCCCAAGCCCTTTCTGGGCCGGTTGTTGATCTGATCGGCAATGGCATCGAGCTGGTCTTGACTGTAAACAGACAAGTCCGTGCCCTTGGGCAGGTACTGGCGCACTAGGCCATTCATGTTCTCGTTGGAGCCTCGCTGCCAAGGGCTGTGCGGGTCGCAGAAGTACACAGCGATCCCGGTGCGCTGGCTCAACGCCTGATGCATCGCCATCTCCCGGCCCTGGTCATACGTCATGCTTTGGCGCAGGGGCACGGCAATGGACAGCAACTTATTGGAGAAGGCTTGCATCACATTGACAGCACTGGCCGGCTTGAAATTGGGCAACTTCACCAACATCACCAGGCGGCTGGTGCGCTCAACCAGCGTACCCACCGCGCTGGCGTTGGCCGCTCCTTTGATGAGGTCGCCTTCCCAGTGCCCGGGGAACTGGCGATCTTCGATTTCGGGTGGACGCACATGGATGCTCACCATGTTAGGAATCTGGCCCCGCCGATCTTGGCCTTTGCTGCGTGGCACACGCTTGTTGTGTGCATGGCGCAGGGTGGCGATGAGTTCACGCTTGAGCTCACCCACGGGCTGGGCGTAAATGCAGTTGTAGATGGTTTCGTGTGACACGCGGTATTCATGGCCTTTGGGGTAGATGTGGCTCAGTGTCAGGGCAATCTGCTCGGGAGACCAGCGCTGGTTCAAAAAATAGCGCACAGCGCCAAAGAGCGCGCTATCACAATGGAGCTTGTTCGGTGAGCGAGCTGATATGCGCCGTTGCTGGGCGCAAGCTCGCGCTGCTTGGCTGGTGTAGCCCGTTGCCTGGGCATTGCGCCGCAGCTCGCGACTGATGGTGCTGGCTGCGCGTCCAAGCACTTGGGCTATTGCATTAACGCCAAACTTCTGTTGAACCAGACTGGCCAGCGTCACGCGCTCTTCTGGCTGGAGTTGTTGATAGCTACGGGGTGAGTGGTTTTGCATCTGCCTACCTTACGAGGTTTGCAGGTGTTGCGCTTCACTTTTGAATCCGCCCCCTCTAAAACCAAAGCCGCCGCTTAGCAAAACGCTGCAGCGGCGGCTTGAAAGGGATGGCGAATCTACTCAGCCATCAATCATGCGTCCACGTGCGGTACCAAGCTTTCAAGTGCTCACCCGTCAGCATCCAGTCGGCTTGCACCCGTTGCTGCAACTCAAGCCCCTTGGCACGGGTGGCGTCCAAATCATTGACCGCAGCCAAAATGGCTGCGCGCCAATCTTTAAAGCGGTTTTTCACACGCTGCACCGGCAAATCACATTGGTAAGGCGTGATGTCGGTGCAAATCACGGGCAAACCGCACCAGCCATATTCCAGCAAACGCAAATTGGACTTGGCCTCGTTAAATGCATTGAGCTCCAGCGGCGCCACCGCCAAGTCCCAATCACGGCTGAGCTCCATCAAACGCTGGGGATATTCCAAAGTCGGAATGCCGGCGTGAAACGATTTGATGTAAGGGCGCAGCGATTCGGGGCACATGCCAAAAAACACCCAATCGACTTGCGCTGCCGTCTCGCGCACCACTTGCTCGATCAACTCCAAATCGCCTTGGTGACTGGTGCTGCCCTGCCCACGCCACCACAGGTTTGCGCCCACTCATATCACGCGCTGAGCGCTGCGGTGGCTTTTGCCCCCACATGGCCCGCGGCAAGCGGTTGTGCACCACTCGAATGTCGTCGTTGCAGCCTTTGAACTGATGGGCCAGAAACTCTGTCGATACCACCAAACGGTCACACAACCCAATATTGCGAATCATGCGGGCACGAATGTCTTTTGGTATTTCTGAACGGTGCACACTCTTCATGGGCACACGTGACAAGTCATCGTCTACCTCATAAATTTTTCGAACGCCCTTGAGCGGCAACAACGCATCCAGCAAGGCCAAGTTGTCATTCGTTGTGGGTCGCTGAAACACCAAGGTATCGGCCCCACTGCGCAAAGCCAAATGCGGCCCAAGCAGCTCCGGTGAAGTGCCCCCCGTGCACAACCCCTCATCCAACATGGCTTGCATGGGCTGCATGACGCGGTAATGCCCGCAACCATACGGATCGGCAGGAAAAGCCACCACGCGATGATCGGCCAGACCTTTGAGCGGGTCGTAACAGAGCAATGGATTGGTCTCAACTTCATACCCCCGCTCGACCAAGCTTAAGTTGGGACTGTAAGCAGGATCGTTTGCAATCACATCGGACCAACGTTGATACATGGCCGTACGCTCTTTGGAAAAGCGTGCAACCTTTTTTTCACTGGATAAATTTTCTATAGACGCTTTCTGGCTAGCACTGCCTTCGTGCAACAACGTGGCCAGTGGCGTCCACACAATGCGGCGCCCCGTTTGCCCCACGCGCAAACAAAAATCCACATCGTTGTAGCTCACCGCAAACGTCTCTTCGTCCAGGCCGCCTACCTCTTGGTAAACCGCTTTAGACACCAGCAAACACGCCGCCGTCACAGCCGAAAAGTTTTGTGTGAGCTGGGCGCGGAACATGTAGCCCGGCTCATCGGCCTTTAAGCCCAGGTTGGGGTGATCCGCCGGCCCACGCAAACCCATGATGACACCGGCATGCTGCACCGTGCCTTCGGGGTACAACAAACGCGCGCCCACAATACCCACGCCGTCGCGCAGGGCGTGCCGCACCATGTGCGATAACCAACTGGGCTCCAACGCCGCCGTGTCGTTGTTGAGCATCAAAATCAGCTCACCTTGCGCCTGCTCAACCGCCAAGTTGTTCATACGCGAGAAATTAAACGCACCGGGCACCCGAAGCACCCGAATACTCTGCGGATCTACCGTCTCCAGCCCACTTAAGAAAGCTTTCGCCTCTGCGGTTTGACTGTCGTTATCCACAATCAAAATTCAAAATCAGGGTAGTCTGTTGTTTCCAGCAAAGATGTCACACAGCGACTGAGAAACTGAACCTGATCCCGCGTGGGAATCACAATGCTGACTTTAGGCGTTCGCGACAGCGGGTAAATCACATGAAAAGTCCCCGGTGCAGGCCCTTCCAACACCTGAGCACCCCGGCTCCGCCTGCTCCAAATGCGCAGACAACACTTGCGCCAGGGCTTGCCACATTTCGCTGGTCTGGCAATACATGGGGGGCTCTTCTTGCGAGAGATGTGCCAACACCCCCGGCACATGCAAAAACGCCGCTGCGCCCTGCTCTCTGTAGGCAGCCAATGCCATTCGATAAGCAAGCGCCAAGTCAAAGTGCCCATTGGATTCCGCTAAAAAGGGGCCGCCCAATCATTACGCACGGCAATCGCACGCCCGATGTACGGAAAACTTAGCAACAAATCTAAATTAAAATTTGGTTTGAATTGTGGACGTTCAAATTTAGCGCGTCCACCATCCATGATTTTCAAGTCAGCGTGATCAAAATATAAAACTCTCAAAGAATCAGAAGAGTTCTGAATTAATGCACAATCAATCAGTAAAGATATTTCAGGATGAAAAACATCACCTGAATGCGACAAGAGAATCCATTTTTTACAATCCCCATTAGAATCATTAACAGGGGAAATAATATCATTAGCCACAGAAGGCTTATTTAAAACCTCTGCTTCACTCTTATTTTTTATCTCTTCATTTTTTTTGGCAACGAAAATTTCAAGGAAAAAATCATGAGAACAATTTATTTCAAAACCATTCCTTTTATTTTTTACTATTTTTTGAAGATTTTTTGAATCACAAAAATTTCCATACAAATCGGATGAATCATTAAAATAAGCATCTACAGCATTTTCGATTTTTGGAATTATTTTTTCAAAACTTTCACAACGAACCATCGATCTCCAAAAATAAGTGTAAACATCATCAGAATCCAACAACCATTTCGAATGATTCGATAATGGTATTATTTTTTCACCCCTAACAACTTCAGCAAAAATACTTGGTTTGTGCCAGTTTAAATAATGTTGTCGAACTAAATTAGATCTATTTTCCAGATCTCTTGAAGTAATACTCTTAATTAATTCATACAATTCCGGAGGCGTTTTCCAAGTCCATGGCTCACTTGGGCCATGACCCGCCCCTCCCAATAATGGAAAAACTGGGTTCAAAAAGCTTATAGTCGGTATTCCAGATCCATTGCCTGGATTTGAGCTCGACCACCACCAATAGGAAATGACCCAAGATAAATATCAACATGATTATTCAACAGCGCAGCAGAAAAATCATCAACCCACTCAACATAAATAAATTGATCTGGATTAATTCCAGATATTTTCATTTTCCCCAACAACTCATTAAGCAAAAAATCTGGCAACCATCCTATATGAACATGACGACCTGAAGATGCCAAAATTAATCCAACAACAATTTCGGAAAAATTCAATTCAGAATTAATGAATTTATTATACGTCCCGCCTGTACAAGTCGTCCAACCATTTTCATGTCGAAAATAGCCATTCTCTACATTTATTGAAAATTTTACAACCGCAGATAGTGGCAAAATTTTTGCATCCAATCCTGCAGAAATACATCTATCGCAAAAACCCTCTGCATAATCAAAATGCTCAACCCATTTTAAAGCAGCACCAAGGCAAAATTGGTGATCTGCATGGTGATGAAAAATCACTCTTCGATTAAGTCCGGGAATAGCTGCTGCGATAGCAACTGAATCTGCATGATGATTTAAAATAATCACCTCAGCCTTTTCTTCTTCTATTAAAAAATTCTGGGTCCAAATAAGTTTTTCAAACAGAGCGGATTTATGACAAATAAAAACTTTCGCTCCAAGATTTTCATATCGTTCAACAGAAAGTTTTGACTTATTATCATAAGTATTTGTCATCAAAACCAAATGACGCAATTCAGGTCGCGCACCAATCAAATCTTCAACGACCCTTGAATGCCCGCCCACCTCATGCAATTCTGTGGCCAATACAATAACATCGAATTCATTTTTCTTGCTTCCTTTCCCCAATCCAATCTCTTTTGTTTTTTTCTGATAAATTTTAATTCCAATTTTTTGGCATAATTCATCTAATTTAGGAGATGAAAAAATCACACCAATCGCAGCTCCATCAGAGACAATTGATAAAGTCAAACTCCTAATTATCCGAAGTGATTCCTCAAAATTCTCATCATCAATTAATTTATTAATATATGAGAAAATATACTCGGGATGAAACTTATGTTCGGAAATCATAGGTAGGATATAAATATTATTTGTAAAATTATAACAACATATCATCTGCTTTAACACAAGCATTAATCACATAATTGACTTCTTCGCGAGAAATATGCGGACTAATGGGAAGACTCAAAACTTCATCCGCCAACTGACATGCTAAGGGAAAAGAAAAATCATCATTTTGAATTTCTTCGTAAGCCTTTTGCTTAAATGGTGGGATGGGGTAGTGTATTTTTGCATCCACTCCAAAATCATTTAATAAAGAAATAAATTTATCCCGACTTCGATGCCTAACAACAAATAAATGCCATGAAGATTTTGATTGATAACTAACAAATGGAAGAGTTAATGAAGTTTTTTTCAATCCTTCAATATAGCGAATTGCCACGGCGGAACGCCTCAAGTTCCATTCATCAAGGAATTTCAATTTAACATTCAATATTGCCGCCTGTATTGGGTCAAGACGGCTATTCACGCCTTTCAAAGAATTGACATATTTAATTTCAGACCCATAATTTCTAAAGATTTTTATTTTATTTGCCAACTCCGCATCATTTGTCGTAACTGCACCAGCATCTCCCATAGCGCCTAAGTTTTTTCCGGGATAGAAACTCCAAGCAACGGCAGTACCGTGCGAGCCAATTTTAACTCCACAGTATTCTGCACCATGGGCTTGCGCAGCATCTTCCAAAACATACAATTTATATTTTTCTGCAATCTTTAAAATTGAATGAATTTCAGCTGGTTGCCCATATAAATGAACAGGCAAAATAACTTTTGTTCGATTGGTTATAGCTTTTTCAATATTTTTCGGATTCATATTATGCGTATGCTCCAGCGGCTCAACTGGAATAGGCACTGCGCCAGTCATGTTTACAGCTAGCCAGGTTGCAATATACGTGTTCGATGGAACAATAACTTCATCGCCGGCCCCTACATTCATTGCGCGCAAAGCAATAAATAATGCATCTAGGCCACTGGCTACGCCAACTGCATAATTTACTCCGCAATATTCAGCATAAGCAGCCTCAAAACGCTCAACTTCAACACCACCTATATACTGACCACTTGCCAGAACTCGGGCGACTGCTTCATCAATATTTTTACGCAATTCATGATACGCTGCAGCCAGATCGAGAAATGGTATTTTCATAAATTATCTCAAATTAGTTTAATGAAATCATTATAATTTCTTATATAGTCCTGCTCGGTATAAATAGCCGACGCCAACACCATGCAAATAGATCCAGAAGAAAAATTCTCTAAACACCTCCATCGCATGGAAGGAATATACAATCCTAAATTTGGTTTGTTAAGATGGAATTTTTTCTTACACCTACCATCATCCAATAAAACATCAAAACTACCTGCTATGGGAATCATAAATTGATGCAATGTTTTATGTGCATGTGAACCACGCTCAGCCGCCTCTGGGACATCATAAATATAATACACTCTTCGGATATCAAATGGGATATGATTACCACTCTCTATGAAAGTTAGATTTCCACGAAAATCTTGTATTTTTGGCAACTCAATAACACACGCATCAGAAAAAATCATTGAGAAATCCGATCATAATTTAGCATGAATCTATCGAAAAATTATTGTGAATAAATTTCAGCCAGTCGCAATCCTTGAACAATTTGCTCATTGAACGCGGCAGCTCCTAGTCCCAATAACCCTCCAGTTAATTCAACATCATCCGAGGTTAAGCAATCACGGATAGCAAAAGAAGTTTCAATTGAATTTTGATTTGGAATTGGAAGGACATTTTTAAGAACTTTATACGCAAGCAATTGAATGGTTTATACCATTTTCCACATCCGGTTCCGACAACCCCATGAGTTTCTTTAGTTCAAGAATCATTGCGTCCTGCGCGTTCAGATCAGGGTAAACTCTTTCTACCGCAGCAGGTGATGCTTCGATAACCACACGATGCCATACTGTTGCATTGTTTGCCAATCGATCTTGATCAGTTATTCTATAAGTTGCAAAGTTCTCATCCGTCACATAAAGGCATCCAATAGGTTTCTGTATCCTATCCTCCCTAACAAGTGCAAACAACACTGCCACGGATGCAGAAGAGCTCGCAGGTGGAATTTTTTTCTCTAATAATTCAACAGCACGCTCAGCCTTTACACCCAGTGCCAATCGTTTGGCGTAGTACAGGCGCCCATCAACTGAGATTTCCCATCCACCTTTTAGTTGTTTTTTAATTGAGTTTATCGGCGCATGAAGCACACAAACCCGCTTATGCTGAACCAGCCGCATCATCAATTGTTTCACAATCCCAGAAATTCCTTCAGCCTCATAAGTCCAAAAAGGATACTCCTGTAATATTGAGCAATCGCCTAACAATGCCGACAATACAGTTTTCTGGATAATAAAGCGGAACCCAGACCAATCGATGGTAACGTGCCAAAAAATTATTCGAATCTAAGCCCAAAACCTTTTTAACAAAAGGTTCTATGCATAGTTCATGAAAATCATCCCCATGTACTCTGCGTGAAATCTCTCCATACTTGAGCGTGTCATATGCATTAGATAAAATTTTGTTAGCAGGATGATGCGGATCCTGGCGACTCATTGCAGCCGGGTGGCTCATCCATGGTTCTGCCGCTAAATAATCAAGTCGATTGGTTAATAAATAATCTGGAACAGTTTTACCAGCTACAAAACACTCGGGGGGATACAACACGTCTCAATCCATTTATTTTTTTTAACCAACTATTTACACTATTTCCAAACCTAACCCACTCATTTCTATTTTCTGGAGAATACATTGAAAATGGAACATCACTGTGAGTCGGCTCAGTTTTTTCTATAGCCACCATTCCGATATCAAAGCTGTGACCTTGCAAAGTAGCACCAGAGAAATATCCCCCAGGAGCACCACCATCAAGTGCAATATTGACATGTTTACCAGCCTCAGCCAACTCAAGTGCAGCCACAAGCAATGCCAGGTTGTTTCCAACTAAAAAACTATCGGTATTCATTTGGCTTTTCTCGCATTGACCCCATATTTCCGATCCGAATTCTGGCATGAATTCAACCAAGCGATCAAAACCATCCGCAGCGCAGAAAGAAATAAATCCAGAATCCATCAATTCCTTCATTTGTGCATGAGTAAATGGCTTTACAAACAATGATCCTTTTTGCAAAATAGAAAATTCAGCCTCAATCAAATCGTTCTCCAATTGCTTAAATCATAAACCATTACATGCTGCTGTAAGATTTTCTGATTTTCAGAATATTCATATGGCGTTTCTATCAACCCCATAGCCACAGCCAGAAGTCGATGCAAAGAGTGCGCATTAGGAACTACAACATGGATAATAGAATCACTATTCGCCAATCTATTTATTGAAATCAGCATGTATTTAGAATTTTCCGCTTCATGCAAAACACCACTTAGAACAATGGCATCAAATCTCTCGTTATCAGGATAAAAATCTTCTACAGTCGAATGAACCACAGTCGTAGCTTTTCGGTTTCGAGACAAATCACGTGCTCGATTCGCAAATTCCTCAATAGGCTCAACAACAGTTACTTTCAAGTCACTATCGAAATCAACAAATAATGGATTAGGGCCACAACCGACCTCAAGAATGTGCTGTGGAGAATAGCGTTTAATTTCTCGCAAGACGGTGCGGCGCCGATAAAAACGCTTGCGTGTCTTCAAATGGCGACACCTGAAAATCTTGAAAATAACTATTCATATTTCTGGTTGTTTTTTTCATAAATTCTTTCTTAAGCGAAATTTCAATGATTCGGAAAATCCCAATCCTAACTTATATCGAATCAATCCAATATTAGGAGTATTCCCGATTGTCGACGTGCCAGCATCTAAAATTGACACTCCACTCATTTGGCAATATTGATATATTTTCGCAGCAAGAAAAGTCACTGGACTGTATGCTTCATATCCAGGTTTTCCGCCCCAATAAAAAATAGCGACAACACCAGAGGATATTTTCAAACATACGGCCGATGCTGCCAAGACATCATTATCATAAACTCCAAACAATAATACACGATCAGGAAATATTTGAGTCATTTTTTCAAGATCCTCAAATTTCATTGATAAGAAATTTCCTTTTACTTGATAACTCTCGCTCAATGCCTCATAAACACAGAATAGAAAATTCAATGGCAATTGTTTTGCAGAAAAATTCATTTTTAAACATTTCTTAATTCTAGATTTATTGCCATCGTTTTTTATTTTTTGAATAAATTCTTGATCATCCACAGTCATGCTATAGGTTAAATCGCACCGATTTATAGAAAATCCACGCGTAGCCAATGCATAAAATTGCTGCGAAATTACCGATTCATTATGCGATACAGGTGGCAATAATATTTCTAAATTTCTCGCACCACGTTCACGCAAACGTGACTCAACAGCATCAATAAAATTCAATAACTCTTCCAAGTTTAGTGGGAAAATTTGATAGTATCCAGAAAATGTTCCACGCAGTGGACTTCTCCAGCAACCATTTTCATCAGGCGAAAAATAAATTATTCCTGTACTAACTTCAGCCTTCACCCATTCAAAATAACTTCCTTCACCATTATCATGCAATTTAAAAAATTTTTCATCATGAAAAAGGCTATCAACCTTATCGTTTAAAAATTTATTTTCGAGCAACATTTAAGAATTCCTCAGCACTTAAATTAAATTTTTTACATTCTTAATGTTTTATGAATTTATGTAAAAACCTGTAAACTTCATTGAATTTTCAGATTTTATCTAAGGAAAGTCTGCACAACACCCACCCAAGCATGAGTTGATGCAAACAATTTCAGAGATAGTGTTCTCAGGATTTGCAGAGGTGGTTGAAGCACGATTTCGCCGCGTTGCACGGCCTTTTGGCCGTTTTTGGGCGCACTCATCCCTGTACCTCCTTGGACAACGCTCGGCGCACCATCCACAAATTGCTCAGTGCACACAGCGTTTGCAACCTGCGCCGCATTCTTGGTCAACCCTTTGCCGCGCCACCCTTCACGTGCTCAAACTGGCATTTGATGACCCGAAACGGATGCTCGACCTTAGCCCGTATCCGAGCTTTGACTTTCTCCAGTGCTCCCATAACGGTGTCCATAGGCGCATCTTTGTTCAGCACCTTGCGATGGCTAGGCGTCATGGCTACGTGCCATTTGACTCCAGGGTGGTCTTTGATCACTTCTTCGCGTTTGTGACCGCCTCTATAGCTGGAGTCGGCAAAGGCATCGGTTTCTTTTCCGCGCAGCAGTTCGTCCCATGGAATCACCAACCCCATCTCATCGAGGAACTCGCGCTTGCGCGTCCTCTTGGCTTTGCGCTCAAATCCACTCTCACCCAGGCTCATTTGCTGCATCCGTACTGCCTCACATCTGGCTTGTGCCGTTAGGGTTTTGCAGGCGTTCCCTAGTGTACTGTCCCGCAAATAATTTCCATATGAAATGGCGTCTTCACACCCATGACGGCGTTGCAAATCACAGTGATAGCGACAGCTATCGCTGTGATTTGCGCCTTGTCCTGGGTGTGAATCCATCCATTTCATTGAATGCAACTATTTACGGGACAGCACACTAGCTGGCCGTTGAAAATTCTCTATCGACGCCCACGTCTGCCGCTATGATTTGAAGCCATAAAAAAACACAAAGCGCCGCGCAGTAAAACGTTGCTGCGGCGACCTTTTAGTGGGTGGAGACAATAGCCGCCCCATCGTCAATCATGCGTCCACGTGCGGTACCAGGCTTTCAAATGCTCACCCGTCAGCATCCAGTCGGCTTGCACCCGTTGCTGCAACTCAAGCCCCTTGGCACGGGTAGTGTCCAAGTCATTGACCGCCTCCAGAATGGCCGCACGCCAGTCTTTAAAGCGGTTTTTCAGACGCTGCACCGGCAAATCACATTGGTAAGGCGTGATGTCGGTGCAAATCACGGGCAGGCCACACCAGCCGTACTCCAGCAAGCGCAAGTTGGACTTGGCTTCGTTAAACGCATTGAGCTCCAGCGGCGCCACGGCCAAATCCCATTCGCGACTGATCTCCATCAAACGCTGGGGATACTCCAGCGTTGGAACGCCTGCGTGGTAAGTCTTGATGTGCGGACGAATTGCATCAGGGCACATGCCAAAAAAGACCCAATCCACATGGTCGGCGGTATCGCGCACCACTTGCGTGATCAACTCTAAATCGCCTGTATGGCTGGCTCCACCAGCCCAGGCCACCACCGGTTTGCGTTTGCCCTCCCGCTCTGCCAATAGGCGTTCAGGCGGTGTTTGCCCCCACATAGCCACCGGCAAACGGTTTTGCACCACCCGAATATCGTCATTGCTGCCTCGCAACTGGTGCGCCAAAGGTTCGGTGGACACCACCAAGCGGTCGCACACACCTATGTTGCGGAACATACGTGCCCGAATATCTTTAGGGATTTGGGCGTAGTGGGCGCTTTTGGTCGGCACATGTGTCAAGTCATCATCCACCTCATAAATCTTGCGAATGCCTTTGAGTGGCAATAAAGACTCAATGATGGCCAAAACTCACATCGGTTGCCGGACGCTGAAACACCAGCGTATCGGCAGCACTGCGCAAGACCAAGTTGGGGCCAATCCATTCCGGCGAAGCCCCGCCCGAGCACAAACCATCATCGAGCATGGCTTGCATGGGCTGCAAAATGCGGTATTGACCACAACCGGTTGCATCTGCAGCAAACGCCACCACACGGTGATCCACCAAGCCTTTAAACGGGTCATGGCACAGCATGGGGTTGAGTTCAATTTCGTAGCCCCGCTCGACCAAGGTCAAGCTCGGGTTGTAGGCCGGGTCATTGCCTATCACCTTCGGCCAACGTTGGTACAGGGCCGCCTGTTCGCGGGTAAATCGGGCCACTTTCTTCTCGCCCGACAAATTCTCAACCGCCGCCCGTTGGCTGGCACTGCCCTCATGCAGCAATGTGGCCAATGGCGTCCAGACGAATGCGCCGCCCCGTTTGTCCTACACGCAGGCAAAAGTCGACATCGTTGTAACTGACGGCAAAAACATCCTCGTCCAAGCCGCCCACTTCTTCATACACCGCTTTGGACACCAACAAGCACGCAGCGGTAACAACCGAAAAATTCTGCGTCAACTGGGCGCGAAACATATAGCCGGGCTCATCGGGCTTGGCCCCCAGGCAAGGATGATCGGCAGGTCCACGCAAGCCCATGATCACACCCGCATGCTGCACCGTGTCGTTAGGGAACAACAACCGCGCCCCCACAATGCCCACCCCCGTCACGCAAAGCGTGGCGCACCATGTGCGACAACCAATCGGCATCCAATGCGGCTGTGTCATTGTTCAGCAGCAAAATCAACTCACCACGTGCCTGCGCCACCGCCAAGTTGTTCATGCGCGAGAAATTGAACGCTCCAGGCACCCGCAACACCCGGATACGCTCAGGATCCACGGCCTCCAGTCCTTGTAAAAATTCCAACGCTTCAAGCGGTCTGACTGTCGTTGTCCACCACCAGAATTTCGAAATCGGATAGTCGGTCTTTTCAAGCAAAGTCTCTATGCACCGACTTAAAAACGGTAACTGATCCCGCGTCGGAATCACAATGCTGACCTTGGGCGTTCGCGGCAGCGGGTGAATCACATGAAAGGTGCCCGGCGCCGGCCCTTCATGCACTTGCGTCAGTGGATTCACTTGCTGCCAATGGTCCGACAGAGTGTGCGCTAATGCCTGCCACATTCACTGGTATGGCAATACATAGGCGGCTCTTCTTGCGTCAAATGGGCCAACACGATTGGAATATGCGCAAAAGCCGCCTCCCCTTGATCTCTCACAGCAGCCAAAGCCAAACGGTAGGCGCAAGGCAAATCAAACCGCCCTCCAACCTCCGCGAGCAAAGGTGCCGCCCAGCCATTGCGCACAACCAGTGCCCGCCCAACATAGGGAAAACTGAGCAACAAATCATGATTAAAAGCAGGTTTGAACTGCGGGCGATCCGCCTCGGCTTGGCCCCCACCTGTCGTCTTCAGCTCTGCATGATCAAAATACAGTACACGACCAAAGCATCGGTTGCCTGCTGAGCCAATGTCTGCTCAATCAGCCACAAGGCCTCGGCCTCCAACGTATCACCGGGTGCCAACAGCAAAGTCCACCCAGCAGGCTGGGTGAGCATGGACGCCAACCACGGCTCATC
This sequence comes from Morinoia aosen, assembly GCA_030386875.1. Taxonomy (NCBI): domain Eukaryota; kingdom Metazoa; phylum Arthropoda; class Malacostraca; order Amphipoda; family Talitridae; genus Morinoia; species Morinoia aosen. The sequence continues at coordinate 21,089,161 of JASJYW010000026.1, forward strand.
TCCTTGATCCGTCACATCCCAAACGCTATCGGGTACACGCTCTTGATGCGAAAGAGAATTCCGCGTGACCTCCGCAGACCCCGGCCCCTTCCCTATCAAAACTCCAAGCGGTTGGGTTGCCGGCAATCGCAATAAAGATCTATTTTTCCAACGTGCAAAAGCGGACTTCCAGTGTGCGGCAACACCTTGCCATACTGCCTGAGGATCTGATTTTTTCTCACCCCCATCCGATACCGATGCGCCAAATGTATTCAAGTGATCTCCCATGTTTTTCGTCAATTGAACCAACAACTGATCCAAAACTTCGCATTGCATGTGCCCCGCTTGCGCTGGCAACAAAGTGCAAGGCAGCTTCGTTGCCTGAGCATAAACCCAAAAAAACGCCACGAAGCGCTGGAGCTACTGGGCCTCACCCTGCTTTTCTGCAAATTACCCTTAAGTTTTCGCTCACGCACCCGAAAACGCTTGTAACGAACACTTTTGGGTTCGTGGCCAAACCAGCATCGGGCAGGCTTGGCACCAGAGAAATCCGGGCAACCAGTTTTTAGGAGCAGTCCATGTCCATTATTAACACCAACGTGCTGTCACTCAACGCGCAGCGCAACTTGATGTCCACCCAGTCGTCTATGTCGCAAGCGGTGCAACGCCTGTCTTCGGGTCTGCGTATCAACAGCGCCAAGGATGACGCTGCGGGTATGGCCATTTCCTCGCGGTTCACCACGCAAATTCGGGGTTTGAATCAAGCCGTGCGCAACGCCAACGACGCCATTTCTTTGTCGCAAACCGCTGAAGGCGCCTTGGGCACCGTGTCCAACAACTTGCAACGCATTCGTGAATTGGCCGTGCAGTCCCGCAACGCCACCAACTCTGACAGTGACCGCGCCGCTTTGCAGCAAGAAGTGAAGCAACTGAAGGATGAAATTGACCGTGTTGCCACTCAAACCAACTTCAACGGTCGCAATCTGCTGGATGGCTCCTTCTCCGCCCAAGCCTTCCAGGTGGGCGCCAATAAAGGTGACACGATTAACGTGGCGGCCATGGTCAACTCCAAAGTCAGTCAACTCGGCGAACGTGCGTCGGTACCGACCACCCTCAGTGGCATCGCACCTGTCGGGTTTCCAAAGGGTGGTCCCACGCCCGTTAAATCCACCGCTACGATCACCGCAGCAACTGGGGCCACTTCAGGCTCTGCGGCTCACGCATCCGGAAAACGTTTTCACCATGACGTTTGCGGCGTCCGGCGCCGACTCCATTACCACTGTTGGCTCTACGTCAGGAACAGCTGCGTCGGGTTTGGTGGCAGACAGCCAAGTCAGCATCGCCGTCTCTGGTGTGATCACCAGCGGCACAGTGGCCGAAGCCCTCACGGCCAACAGGACCGCTCTTGAAAAGGCGGGCTACACCATCAACTTGGCTTCGGGCCAAACCATGGAAGACGCGGTGAAAGCGGGGCTGGTAATCACCCGCTCTGACGGTGCCGCTTTGAAATCACAACCAAATCCCAAAATATCGACCTCTCAACCAGTGACCCCATAGGGGGAGCGGGAACTCCCACCGCCACTGTTGGGAAAACGATATCTAGCTCCGGCGGAACCTACGGCAGCACCGAAAAATATTCACCGATCTCAATGGTAGCGGTGCGTCCTTTACCCTTAACGGCACAACCATCGCCGTTGACCCTTGGGCAGCCAACGCCACCGACCAAGTAAACAAGGTCAGAGACGCCATCAATGCCAAGAAAAGCGACACCGGTGTTACCGCCACTGTTGTCAGCGGAGCCATTCAGTTGTCATCAACCAACGCCAAGGGCATTGACATCGGAGGTGCTGGTGCGAACGTCATCGAGCGTTTGACCGGTCTGGCACTGGGCAACAAACCTGCGGCCGCAATCGTTAAAGGTTTTGAAAGTTTGGATATTTCTACCACCGATGGTGCTGATGATGCGATTGTGGCCATGGACTTGGCATTACAAGCGGTCAACTCAGGACGCGCTGCGCTGGGTGCCTACCAAAACCGCTTTGAATCGGTGGTGGCCAACTTGCAAACCAACGCTGAAAACTTGACGGCATCGCGCAGCCGTATTCAAGATGCTGACTTTGCTCAGGAAACGGCCGCCTTGTCGCGTGCACAGATTCTGCAGCAAGCCGGTATGGCCATGGTGGCTCAGGCCAACCAGTTGCCGCAAGGTGTGCTGGCCTTGTTGCGGTAAGCGGCGACGCTAGGCAGTGAGCAAACGGCAATAAGCTAAGGCTTATTGCCGTTTTTCCCCTTTTGGCAGCAAGCACTGCGGTGGCACAATGCCCGTGTTTGTTTAACTGGAGGTAAAAGTCATGGCCACAATTTCATCATTGGGCGTTGGCAGTGGGCTGGACATTAAGGGCATCATCGACAAAACGATGGAGCTGGAGCAAATTCCGCTGCAAAAACTCCAGAAAACGGCCTCTCAAACCACCGCCCAACTCTCAGCTTTTGGGCAAATCAAGTCCCAATTGGCCAACTTGCAAGACCAAGCCGCCAAGCTGGCATCGCCTGATTTATGGTCAGCCCTCACCGCCAATTCCAGCAACAGCAGCGCGGTTACCTCTGCGGTGACAGCCGGTGCCGTGCCCAGCAGTTTTGCGGTGGAGGTCAGCCAATTGGCCAAGGCTCAGTCGGTGGCCACCAGCGTTGTGGCAACAGATGCCAAGTTGAGCGGAAAAATCACCATTGACTTGGGCCAATGGGCCGGTAACCCGGCCAATCAATTCACCCCAAAGACGGGGGCAACCGCCGTTAGTGTTGAAATCGGCGCCAATGACAAGCTCTCCGATGTGGCACGCAAAATCAATGAGGCCGACGCAGGCGTCAGTGCTACCATCTTAAAAGACGCTAGCGGTGAGCGCCTGCTGTACGGGCCAGCGCAACGGGCGAAGCCAACGGGTTTCGCATCACCACCAGTGACTTGGCCACGGACAGCACCTTGGAT
>JASJYW010000026.1:21092625-21171129 GCA_030386875.1 Morinoia aosen
GCCGGTCCGACTGAGCTATGTCTGAGAGGGGACGATGATGTTTATGGTCACCCTGTGATGTGCCTGGGGGGCTATTTCTCCCCCAACGGACGCAATTGTTGAGCTAAGAACTACACGGAGCAAGGACAGGGTGAATCAAGAGGCTTCAGCGCACCAGTTTGTTATTCTCAAAAACCTGTACCGCCTCGAAACACAAAAACTGATCGGGTCATGTAAGCGGTTCTCTGTTCCTTTTCTGATCCAAACGGGCCACTGAAACCAGTCATCGTAATGATGATTTGATTTTTATCGTCGACCATTGGGGCGATGATGCTCGAGCAGGTTCCGAATGTGGGCGTTACCCGTATACCCTTGGCATCCACGGTGATAAATCGGAATGTCGCTGGGCAGGAAGTTCCTTCTGGTGCTTGCAGCAAGAGTACATGCTGTTGACCGATCTCGTAGTCAGCTACGATGACCGCTCCTAGGTCACTCATAATGATCGGCTGCACAGGACGCCCCTTGAAAAGCAATGCATTGTCGTCCTCACGAAGTGCCACCTCTCCAAAGCGTGTCTTCACGCGCTTTGCATTACCGAACACTGCGGTTTCCATGCGAATACCCCGGGCTTGAGTGATCTCGAACCAACCACTTGGCCAGTTCTCGAATTTCAGAGCTTTGGTATTCATCATTTCTCTGGTCTTGGCCTTTTCGATTTGACAGAGCATATCTGGCAGGCAATTGCTCAAAATCGCTTTGCCCACCGCTGACTGATTGCGAAACGCATAGCCAATTAGGTCGCCGGATTCAGGGCTGAAGGTAAAAAGTGCTGAGTATTCTGGGCCTGACTCCAAACGGCCTTCAGCATCTTGAGCGTTGGCTCGGGTACCGATTAACCACAACGCGGCGATCAACAAGGCACTTACGCCGATGTGCAGCATCCGCAACCGTACCGATTGCGGATGCTCAACGAGTGGCAAGGAGGAAAATGAAGTTGTTTTCATGGTCTGAGATAAATAAAGGTTTAGTGGTGTAGAGGCCAGTCAAGGGTACCCGGGTTGCACGCAGGTAGCAGTGCACCTCGACATGAGCTAATTAAATCGACAGAGTTATTTGGCTGAGCACTTGAGCAGGCCTAGCGTGTAGATTTCGAAAAACCTCTCGGAAGGTATGAGTTCTCCAGAGAGCACACGGTCAAGATCTGCCTTGGGATCTGCTGTTCGAGATGGGCTACAGTGCAAAGGCAGACCTTATTGGGCGCTGATTCCGTACAAGCCTTGATCAACTCGTTTTTTCCTTTGCTGATCGGGTCACTGCAGCCTGTCAGCACAACAGCGGATGTCACGATAACTGCTGTTACCCGCTTTGACGCAGTGATTTTCATGCACGCGAATGTGCGGAGTAAGTGATGGTGAGTGGGGGAGGAGGGCATGCAAAACTCATCGAAACTCAAGGAATCCCAATACGTTAATCAAGAAGCCTTGGGCTGCTACGAAGCCAATGACGCCTCCAATGAGCTGCGGGCCGACCGTCCAGAAGATGCGTGTTTTAAAGGCATCGAGGGCTCCCTGGGTTAGATATATGTCCGGTTTGACGAAATCCAAAAACAGAGCCCAATGAAAGCACCGGCCGCGATAAAGAACGGGGAAAAAATCACGAAGCAGAGCCAGCCCCAGAAGGATCCACCAACACTTTCGTTAAAAAACGCAAACAGGGCGAGGGCTAGGCATCCAACAAAGGACATGCCCCAGTATTTGATAAAGCGATTCATTGCACGTTCTCCATTTCTTGAAATACGCGCGCAGTCTTGTGCAGTGATGCGCGGCGGGTTGAGATTGAATGCGATTGCATAAGAAGAGAGTCACCAAAGTGCATTCCGAGCGTTGACCTTTTAAGAGGTCAGCTCTCGATCGAGGAACTGCAAGCACCGACGGTGAACATCCGGCCCTATCAGTCCGGTGTCAGAAAGGGTTTTCAGCCGTATGCGGCGAGTCATTTGGGGCAGAGATGCATCGCCCAGCATGTGCATGGTGGTCGCGACGAGTTCACGCAACACAGCGGATCGGCAAAAGCCATACGCCAGCAAGGCCAATGGCCCAGCGAGAAGGCAAACCAGAGCCCAACCCATTGCATCTAGGGCAACACGGTTAACGTACAAATGACGCATGTCTAGGAGGATGAAAGTTGCTGTGACCACGCAGGCCAGCAGCCAAAACGCAGGGATCAATAACATTGAGCATGAGAATAACATATATGTGCATATGGAATATTTGATTGGCATTTAAAATTTTTGGATGCCCGCACCTATTCAAGACCCTCGCCAGTACGCGATTGCTAAGCTTTTGACTCAAATCCGTAAAGATCGGGGGCTGCTGCAACAAGATGTGGCTGAACGTCTGCGCAGGCCGCAGACGTTTGTATCCAAATACGAAGGAGGGCAGCGGCGGATTGATGTCATCGAGCTGCTGGGCATTCTTGGAGCACTCGAATACGATCCGCACATGTTTTTGGACCAGATTGGAGCCATGACGTCCGAGCCTGCTAGCAGCAAGCGTCGGACGTAAGTTCTAGAGCTGGTTATCGTGCTATGACAGGGTCTCGCGTGGCGATGGGGCGGAGTCGGTCTGTACGGATGCCATTGCTTTTTGCTGCAATTTGTCCTTTAAGTTGATGAAGCCACTTGGTCGTAGTGAACTGTCGGAGTGTTGAGCGCTGCTGTCATCCGTTGAGTTGGCTGGATTGAAAATTCATCCACAACTGCACGCCCTTCTTCTGCTGATTCCTCGAACGCGCCTTGAGCCAATCCAGTGCGAGCAGCGTTATCTAGATCCGCTTGACTGAACCCCGCTGCTTGCTGTGCCTGTGCTTCCTGTACCGCTTGTGCAATAGCCTCTGTGAGCGTGCTGCCTGTTCGGACGGTGAGATCGACGTAGTAAATCGGTGTGCCGTGAGATTGCTGAGTGGATTTACCCCGAAGCTTCAACTCCAGTGGCAGGGTGGACAAGTGGTTTTGGCTGACTGCCTGGAAATACATCAACCGCGTCGCGAGTGTGCGAATGCTGTTGAACCCGGTGGTACGAAACACGAAGGTACTCAGTTCATCCTCGTCGCCTATACGGACATTCATTCTGCCAAAGGGTTTGCAGCCATGCTCGGCCAGCGGACAAGCCTCAGGAGACGGACAAGGCTGTGACTGTATGCCATCAGCTGTGGTGCGCCGGCATGTTTCTCCGTTGCCTACGCATACGGGGCGACCAGTCTTTCGATCAAACAAACAATAGCTAGCTCGCAGGTTCATGGCCGGGTCATTGAACAGCAACCGGATGGGAATGCTACGCAACTTTTTGGTGGCAGATTCTGGCTGCGTTTCGCGCAACAGGGCGTCCAGTGGGTGTTTTATCCAGCCGTCTTTGCTTTGTATTTGGCTGGTGATGGTGAACTCGTCGTCTTTTTCGGGAAGGCGTTTGCCGTTTTTCTCAACAACACGGCCAATGGAGATACGGCCGATTACCGGCGGGGTTAAGGCTAAACCTTTAAGCATAGGGACTCCTTTTGAGGGTGAGTGGGGTGTGACCTGTCAAAGCAAGAGCGCCCTGACGTAAACAAAAAAAGCCTCTTGCCATGCGGCAAGAGGCCTCGTAGAAAAACAACTCGTCATCACGTCATTTGGGATGCACCAAAAACCGTCGACTGCCCGGCTTCTGCAGCGGGAAAGCTTGCAACAGCGCTGGCTGCTGCTTGAGCAGCCTTTTGGTATCCAGTCCCGAACTGTCTTTACTGCGTTTCCAGCTCACTTCGCCGCTCTCAAACACCGCTCGGGTCGCTTCGGCCATACGCTGCTGAATTCGTTGTTTGAGTTGGGCTTCGAGGTGGGTGTGCTGCTCCAGCACTTGACGCACCGCCAATAAATCAGAAAACGCCGCCGACATCTCCAAGTCGTGAGACAAATCGATGGTGTCGCCGTGATCCGTGGGATAAAGGCAGCGCAATGCCATGTCGGCTGAATCCGAGCCATCGGCTGGCGGGGCCTGATCGGTTTGAACGAACCTCCAAAACCGCCGCTCCAATTCAATTAACTGGGCAATCATGGCTTCATCGCGATGAATCCGGTGCACCCGAAGTTCCTGCCCACCAACCAAAACGGCCACATCAGCCGCTTGCTTGCCTGTCACGGCCAATTGGTGGAGGACTTGCAACTGCACGTATTCGGGCACACCATCGGCCCACAAACGGGCACCATTGATGCCTGCTGTTTTGCACTCCAGGATTTGCACCTCAGGTGCACCAGTGACTTCGCGGTCGATGTTGGCCAGCATCCAAGGCTCGTTCGGATGTTGAAGCACAGCGTTAAGGCGTCGCACGCGGTTGCCGGTTCTGCGGGTGTAGTGGGCTGCAACGATGGGTTCCAGCAAAGTTCCCCAGTACATGGGGCTGCCGTCGTCATTGGGGTCAACATGCGGTAGCTTGCTATCGCGACCAGTTTTCTCCATCCACAGTTCGAGCTGGGATTTGTAGGGATTGAGGCCAACGGCCGCAGCGGCATCTGAGCTACCGATACCGTTTTTGCGTACTTGTAGCCACTGCTCACGTTCAAGGTGTTGAGTTTTGACCAGTCTCAGGGCGGGGCGGCCCTTGTGACGCCCATTGGGGCGATCGAAAGGTTGTGCATTTGCCATGGTGTGTATCCAGTAAATGGGTTGAAGGAGGCAGGAAAGGAATGTCAGAACAAAACATAGGCCCCGGTGCATTGCGCAACCGGGGCCTATGCCGTGGTGGGGAAGAGAACTTCAGGAAGCCAATTGCAACGCTTGATCGAGTGCCCGTTGCTTGAGTGCACCACCCTGACCAAACCAGGCGCTCTCGAGGCGGTATTCCTGGTTGCGTGCGCGGCGTTCGTGATCCACGAACTCTGTGACGGCGCACAACAGCCCCCAGGCCGTGCCCTTGGCCGCTGCCATCTCGGCGCCACGTCCGTGCCCTTCGTAGAGCGTTTGCACCTTCTTTAAGGCCCGCTCATTGACGAGGCCCGAGGACAGGTCGGCATGCTCATCCGACTGGCACAACACTTTGAGGAAATAGTTCATGGCCTCATGGCTCTTGACCTTACGTTCCGAGAGGGTCTTCATGCGGTACATGAAGGTATCCCAGTGCGAGACAGCAATACCCAGTTGCCGTTTGACGGCTTGGGCATCGAAGCTGGTGTTGTGCGGCACCTTGATGGCGCTGCTGGCACCGTTTAAGGCAATCGAGAGGGTGTTGTTGCAGACCACCCGGATCGTGGTGGGGGTCACCGTGGTGGCCAGGGTTCCGTCGCAGGAGGTGGCCAGTAGAAGATAACCGTTGACGCGGTCGTCGCCTTTCAGGGTCGTGTCTTTGCCGGTACGTGCCAAGGCCCAGAACTTCTTACCCGCTTTCAAAATCCCGGCGGTTTCCAGCTCGTAGCCGGATACCTCGGTCAGATCGCGATAGAACTCCAGTACCTCCATCGGCTGCACCACCTGGTAGCGGTTTCCCACCACCGACAGGGGCGTCAGAGTGTCACTGCGGTACAGCACCTTTTGATCTTCGAAGGCAAGAGGTGAAGAGGGCGAAGAGTTGCCTTCGGTCAGGTAATGCACCGGGCTGGAACGGATGCTCCAGTTCATGCCGGCGGCTTGGGCCCAGACTTCCAAGGGTTGATTAGCTGGCAGGGTGTTACCGATGTCATGCCAGGGGGTTTGCCCCACGTAGGCCATGGTGTGAATGTGGTGTGTCATAGGTATGTCCTTGTTAAATGGAAATTTGCCTGAGTAAAAATTGAACTGCTCATACGGAAAAAATGTGCTCACACTGCAGGCAGCGGTACTTGTCGAGTACACGCTCATCAAGCGCATTGCCGACTTGGGCGCCGGTCATACTGCCGGTTGCCCCACCGACCAGGGCACCCAGCAGCGCACCGGCTACCGTACCCATGGCCAGACCGACGGGGCCAGCCACAACACCAGCAGTGGCGCCCAGGCGAGCACCACCCAGGGCGCAGGCCAAGCCTCCGGCTGATCCACCGATGGCCCCGAGGGCCGCGCCGGTTTTTCGACCCACGGAACGGCGTTCGATGTGGGTGGATTGGCAGTGGGGACACATAACGTTTGACATATAAAAACTCCTTGAGGTTGATGCCGAAAACAAAGCAAAACAGGCCTGACACGTGAGCGTCAGGCCTGTGGCGATGGATGGCGAAGAAAACAGTCAGCGAGCGACTGCTGTAAGGGGGAGCAACTGGATGAAAAATCTGAGTCTCAGATGTTTGACTCCACAAAACCGGTTGTGCCCGGCAGAAACCCTACAGCCTGTCGTCAGATGGCAAAACTTTGAGCCTGCCAGTTTTTATATGTGTAACTGTGGGACATTCAGATGCAGTGCTTTGCTTTGGTAGGGCACTCGCGATGACGCATGATGGATGAGCCGAAAAACAACATACGATTGATTATCATTCCTAACTAAAGCCAAAAAACAACCTCCAAAAACTTCCTGAAAAGTCACTTGGAGGTTCTTATCGCTTTGGCCCAACTGGGGTGCACAAAAGCACGAATCAATAAAAATTTATTGTGGGCTTTTATGTGGGATTTTTATTTTACCCTGTTGTAAGTTGTTGATTTTAAAGGATATCTGGCGGAAGCGGTGAGATTCGAACTCACGAACCCTTGCGGGTTGCCGGTTTTCAAGACCGGTGCAATCGACCACTCTGCCACGCTTCCGAAGCTGCGCATTGTAACCAGCTTCATGGGGTCATTCGTCTGTTAGCTGCCCAATGCATGGGTTATGTGTGATCCATGAGCTGAAGTCGGCGTGCTTATGGGGTGAAAACCACGCGCGGTGATGCCGCCGTTGCCACTGAAGTGGGGGCACTCAATTGCCCTATGACAGCGGCTTGGGCAAAGCCGGCGCTGTGCAAAGTTTGCAGCACTTGATTGGCGGCGTCGGGGGCGCAACTGACCAACAAGCCGCCGCTGGTTTGGGGGTCGGTGGCCAGGGTTTGTTGCCAGGCGCTGGCGTGGCTGGGCCAGTCTATGTGTTCGCCGTAGCTGCTCCAGTTACGCGCCGATGCGCCGGTGGCTATGCCTTGGCGGGCGAAGGCGGTGGCGCTGTTGATCAAGGGCAGGGCCGATAGCGTGACTTGCGCCGACAAGTGTGAGCCCCGGCACATTTCCAACAAATGGCCGGCGAGGCCAAAGCCGGTGACGTCGGTGATGGCGTGCACGCTGGGCTGTTGAGCCAAGTCGCTGCCGACGCGGTTGAGTTGGGTGGTGTGGCGCAGCATTTCGGCGTAGCCGGTGGCGTCAAGCTGACCTTTTTTGAGCGCCGCTGAGAGCACGCCCACGCCCAGCGGTTTGCTCAAAATCAAGGTGTCGCCAGCGCGGGCATCGCTGTTGCGGCGCACTTGGGTTGGGTGCACCAAGCCCAAGGCCACCAAGCCGTAAATGGGTTCGATCACGTCAATGCTGTGGCCGCCGGCAATCGGTATGCCCGCTTGGCGGCACACGCTGGCGCCACCTTCCAACACCCGGCCTATGGTCTCGGGTGGCAGTTTGTTGATGGGCATGCCGACAATGGCCAAAGCCATGATGGGTGTGCCGCCCATGGCGTACACATCGGACAAGGCGTTGGTGGCGGCGATGCGGCCAAAGTCGTAGGCATCGTCCACGATGGGGGTAAAAAAATCGGTGGTGGCCACCAGTGCTTGGTGGTCGTTCAAGCGGTAAACGGCGGCATCGTCGCTGGTTTCTGTGCCCACCATCAACTCGGGCGGAATGATGCCGGCCAAGCCCGCATGCGCGCGCGACAAAATGTCGCTGAGCAAACCGGGGGCGATTTTGCAGCCACAACCACCGCCGTGGGCAAACTGGGTCAGGGCAATGGGGGTAGGTGTTGACATGGCTGAGTTCGATGGGATCAATGAAAGGGCAAGTGTATGGACTTTGCCGCTTTCGATCGGCAGCGCGCCATGCCGGCGGTGCACTGACGCGCGTTTTTAGGTGACTGGCGCGGGGTTGAACAAGACCAAATCGTTGTGTAAACCCCAGTGCTCGGCCCAGGTTTTTTCGCCGCTGGCCACGGCCAACAAACGGTGAAACAGCTCCCAGCCCACATCGTCTAAGCTGGCCTTGCCGCTGGCAATTTGGCCCGCGTTGATGTCCATCAAATCGTGCCAACGGCGCGCCAAATCGTCGCGGGTGGCCACTTTCACCACCGGGCAAGCGGCCAAGCCGTAAGGCGTGCCGCGCCCTGTGGTGAAGACGTGCACGTTCATGCCGGCGGCCAATTGCAGCGTGCCGCAAATAAAGTCGCTGGCCGGGGTGGCGGCAAAAATCAAGCCTTTTTGCTGGAGTTTTTCACCCGGCGCAATCACCCCGTGTATGGGGCCGCTGCCGCTTTTGACGATGGAGCCCATGGCTTTTTCCACGATGTTGGACAAGCCGCCTTTTTTGTTGCCCGGCGTGGTGTTGGCGCTGCGGTCGGCGCCGCCGCGCGCCAGGTAAGCGTCGTACCACGCCAGCTCACGCACAATGGCGTCGGCCACCGCTGGCGTGGCAGCGCGGCGGGTGAGTTGATCAACGGCGTCGCGCACTTCGGTGTTTTCGCTGAACATCACCGTGGCACCGGCGCGCACCAGCAAATCGGTGGCAAAACCCACCGCTGGGTTGGCCGTCACGCCCGAGAAGGCATCGCTGCCGCCGCATTGCACGCCCACCACCAAATCGCTGGCCGGACAGGTTTCACGCTGGCGGCGGTTTAAGCGCTCCAAGTGTGTTTGGGCTTGCGTGAGAATGCTCTGCAGCATGCTCATAAAGCCCACGTGTTTGTCGTCTTGTAAACACACCACATCGGGGCTGCTGCGCTGGTCGCTGATGGTTATGCTGCCCGGCGGCAACAAGCGCTCGGGTTGCAGTTTTTCGCAGCCCAAACTCAGCACCATGACTTCACCGCCAAAGTTGGGGTTGCTGGCCAAGTGGCGCACCGTGCGTATGGGGATGATGGCGTCGGGTGCGTCTATGGCCACGCCGCAGCCGTAGCTGTGCGTCAAGCCCACCACGCCATCCACGTTGGGGTAATGCGGCAACAACTCTTTTTGAATGCGCTCAACGGCCAACTCCAACACACCGGCCACGCATTGCACCGTGGTGGTCACGGCCAACAAATTGCGCGTGCCCACGCTGCCGTCGGCGTTGCGGTAGCCTTTAAACGTATAGCCTTCTAGCGGCGGCAAAGCCGCTGGCGGCTGGGGCTTGGGCAAGTCGTTGAAATCGCGGGCGGCGGGCATGATCAAACGCTGCTCATTGACCCAGCCACCGGCGGTGATGTCCACCGCCGTGTGCCCAATGACCACGTCGTAGCGGCGCACCGCCGTGCCCGCCGGTAAATCGGTGAGCGCCACTTTGTGGCCTTGCGGCACGGCTTGCACCAAGGTCAGCCCATCGGGCAAAACGGTGCCGGCCGGTAGACCACCCTCGTTGACCACCACCGCCACGTTGTCGTTGGGGTGTATGCGCAGGGTTCTGGGTGCTGACGTCATCGCACCAACGCCGGTTGTTTGGGGTTAAACGTCCAGCCCGGTATCAGGTATTGCATGGCCATGGCATCGTCGCGGGCGCCCAAGCCGTGTTGCAAATAAAGTTGGTGGGCTTTTTCCACTTCGGCCATGTCAATGTTGATGCCCAGGCCCGGCTGCTTAGGCACTTGCACATAGCCGTTCTCGATCTTCAGCGGGTCTTGGGTCAGGCGCTGGCCGTCTTGCCAAATCCAATGTGTGTCTATGGCCGTGACCTTGCCCGGCGCGGCCGCGCCCACGTGGGTGAACATGGCCAATGAAATATCAAAATGGTTGTTGGAGTGTGAACCCCAGGTCAAGCCCCAATCGCGGCAGGTTTGCGCCACGCGCACGCTGCCGGCCATGGTCCAAAAATGCGGATCGGCCAGCGGAATGTCCACGCTTTGCAGCGCCAACGCATGCGTCATCTGCCGCCAGTCGGTGGCCACCATGTTGGTGGCCGTGGGCAAGCCGGTGGCGCGGCGAAACTCGGCCATCACTTCGCGGCCGCTAAAGCCGTCTTCGGCGCCGCACGGGTCTTCGGCATAAGCCACCACGCCGCGCATTTTTTCGCCCAGGCGGATCGCATCCTTGAGCAGCCAGCCACCATTGGGGTCTAGCGTCACACGCGCTTGTGGAAAGCGCTCGTGCAAGGCTTGCACCGCTTGCACTTCTTCATCGCCACGCAACACCCCACCTTTGAGTTTGAAGTCTTGAAAGCCGTAGCGCTGTTGCGCCGCTTCGGCCAAACGCACCACGGCTTCGGGCGTGAGCGCCGCTTCGTGGCGCAGGCGGCACCAGTCGTCGGCGTTGTTGGCTTCACTGGCGTAGGGCAAATCGGTTTGGGTGCGGTCGCCGATGAAGAACAGGTAGCCCAGCATTTGCACCGCATCCCGTTGCTGGCCTTCACCCAACAAGGCCGCCACCGGTAGCCCCAAGTGTTGGCCTTGTAAATCCAACAGCGCCGACTCCACCGCCGTGACGGCGTGTATGGTGGTGCGCAAGTCAAAGGTTTGCAGGCCGCGGCCGCCGCTGTCGCGGTCGGCAAATTGGGTGCGCATGGCCTTGAGTATGGCTTGCAGATTGCCAACACTTTGGCCTTCCACCAAGGGGCGTGCGTCCTCCAGCGTTTGGCGTATCTTCTCGCCCCCTGGCACCTCACCCAAGCCGGTGTGTCCGGCGTTGTCAGTGACGATGACGATGTTGCGCGTAAAAAAAGGCGCGTGCGCACCCGAGAGGTTGAGCAACATGCTGTCGCGCCCGGCAACGGGAATGACACGCATGGTGGTGATGTGGGGGGCAGAAGAGACGCTCATAAAACAAGGGGCTGGATGGGCCAAAGGTGAAAACAAAAGTGGGCCGCCGGTGCGGCGGGCGCTTAATCGGCTTTGATGTTGCGTGCTGTGATCAGCTTTTGCCAACGGGCAAATTCCGCAGCTTGAAAGGCGGCAAATTGCTCTGGCGTGTTCAACACCATTTCAAAACCCAGGTCGGCCAACTTGGCGTTGGTGGCGGGTTCTTTGAAGGTTTCAACAATGCCGTCGTGCAAGCGTTTTTTGATCTCGGCGGGCAAACCGGCTGGCGCGGCCACAGCTTGCCAAGAGTAGACGTTGGCGTCTTTCACGCCGCTTTCTTCCAAGGTGGGTACTTGGGGCAGCAGCGCCGAGCGCCGGGCACTGGTGATGGCCAGGGCGCGCAGCTTGCCGGCTTTGAGTTGTGGCATGGCGGTGTTGATGTTCATGAACGAGGCATTCACTTGGTTGCCCAACAAGTCGCTCATCACCGGGCCGCCGCCTTTGTAGGGCACGTGTATGCCGCTGGTGTTGGTTTGTTGCCAAAACAACTCGGCGGTTAAGTGGTCGGAAGAGCCGTTGCCGGAAGACGCAAAACTCATCTTGCCGGGGTGGGCTTTTTGGTAGGCCAAGACATCAGCCAGTGACTGGTGCGCTGAGGCTGCGGGCACCACCAACACGTTGGGCGCTTGAACCACCACGGTGATGGGGTCTAAGTCTTTGAGGGCGTTGTAGTTCACCTTGATCAAGTGCGGCGCAATGACAAACGGGCCTAGCGAGGCGACGAACAAGGTGTAGCCGTCGGGCGCGGCGCGGGCCACTTGTGTGGCACCAATCGTGCCGGTGGCAACCGGCTTTGTTTTCTACCACCACGGTGGCCGGTGTGGGGCCGCCCAGTTTTTCGCCCAACTTGGCGGACAAGGTGCGGGCAATCATGTCGGTGGAGCCGCCGGGTGGGAAGGGCACCACCAGTGTGATGGGCTTGTCGGGCCCAAGCCAGGGCGGGCAAGCTGGCGGCGGTGATGAGTAGGGTGCAAAGCAGTTTTTTCATGGGTTTTGGATTGGGTTTATTCGAGTGTGATTTTTTCTTCACGCACAATTTTTGCCATCTCCGGCAGTTCGGCCTTGATCCAGGCGGCGAATTCGGCGCTGCTCATGGTGGAGGGCTCCAAGCCCAAGGCTTGCAGTTTTTCTTTGACGTCGGGCAAGGCCGTGATGCGCTGCACCTCGCGGTAAATCACATTCACCACGGCGGCGGGCGTGCCAGCGGGGGCCAGTAAACCTTGCAACTGCCGGTCAAAAAATTGGGTGCGGTTTCCGCCACGGTGGGCGTATCCGGCAGATCGCTCCAGCGTTTGGCCGAGGACACCGCCAGCAGCTTGAGCTTGCCGGATTTGACGTGCGGGTAGGTGGCGACCATGCCGTTGAAGGTGACGTCCATGTGGCCACCGACCAAGTCGGTCATGGCCTGGGCGCCGCCTTTGTACGGCACATAACTCCACTGAATGCCATGCCGCCGTGCAAATTGCACCCCGGCCAAGTGGGTGGCGCTGCCCATACCGGCGGCGGCGGCAAAGTTGAGTTTGCCGGGGTTGGCCTTGGCGTATTGAATCAAATCGGCGATGGTGTTGACCGGGACTTTGGTGCTGACCACCAACAAGTGGGGCGAGTAGCCGACCATGGCCACGGGCACAAAGTCTTTTTCTACGTTAAACGGCAATTTGTACAAAGCCGGGCTGATGGTGAGGTTGCCCACATCCATCAGCACAAAGGTGTAACCGTCGGGTGCTGATTTGGCGACCCCATCGGCACCAATGTTGCCGGCGTTGCCCGCTTTGTTGTCAATCACCACGGGTTGCCCCAGGCTTTCGCTCATTTTTTGTCCCAGCAAGCGGGCCAACACATCGGATGTGCCCCCGGGTGGAAACGGCACAACGATACGAATCGGCTTGGCGGGGTAAGCCTGGGCCCAAACGGAGGCGCTGCTCAACGTGAGCATGGCGGCCGCGGCGGCGGCATGGAAAAAACGGCGTTTGTTCATGGTGGCTCCAGAAGGCAAAAAGTGTTGGCGTGCGCTTATTGAGGGCCCAAGGCCTCAATCAAGGCCTTGAGCTCGTCCAGCTCGGCGGCTTGAGGTCTGACAGCGGCGCGCGCACGGGGCCGGCGCCGTGGCCTACCAGCTTGGCCCCGGCTTTGATGATGCTCACGCCATAACCTTCGACGCGGTTGCGAATCTTCAGGTAAGGCATAAAAAACTGTTTGAGCAAGCGGTGCTGGGTGGCGGTGTCGTCGGTGCGCACGGCTTCGTAAAAAGTCATGGCGGTTTTGGGGATGAAGTTAAAAACGGCCGATGAATACACCGGTGTGCCCAAGGCTTTGTAGGCGGCGGGCGTAGACCTCGGCGGTGGGCAGGCCGCCCAGGTAGGCAAAGCGATCGCCCATCTTCATAAAAATGGAGGACATGACTTCGATGTTGCCCACGCGTCTTTGAAGCCAATCAAATTGGGGCAACGATCGGCCAAGATGGCCAGCGACTCGGGCGTGAGTTTGGTGCGGTCGCGGTTGTAGACGATGACGCCGAATTTCACGCTTTTGCACACCTGTTCCACATGGGCAATCAAGCCTTCTTGGCCGGCTTCGGTCAGGTAGTGCGGCAGCAACAAAATGCCGTGGGCGCCCAGGCGTTCGGCTTCTTGCGCGTGGGCGATGGCGGTGCGGGTGGGGCCGCCGGCGCCGGCAATGATGGGCACTTTGCCACGGCAAGTATCAACGGCGGTTTGGATGATGTGGCCGTATTCAGCGCCGGACAAAGAGAAGTATTCACCCGTGCCGCCGGCGGCAAACAAGGCGGTGGCGCCATAAGGGGCCAGCCACTCCAAACGGGCGGCGTAGGCTTTGGCGTTGAAGTCGCCGTTGGCATCAAAGTCGGTCACGGGAAACGACAACAGGCCAGAGGCCATCACGTTTTTGAGGTCTTGCGGGGTGTATTGCATGGTGGGCTTTCAGAACAAAAGAAGTAAAAAAAGGCAGGCTTAAGCGGCAGCGCTTGGCCCAGCGGTTGGGGGTTGAATGCGGGGGCTTATTCGGCTTTGATGCCGGCGGCTTTGATCACTTTGGCCCACTTGGCCACTTCGGCTTTTTGGTAGTCGGCCAGCTCGGTGGGTGTCATGGTCGAGGGCACCATGCCAAAGGCTTTTAAGCGCGCTTGCACGTCGGGCGTGGCAACAACTTTCATGATTTCGGTGTGCAAACGGTCAATGATGGGCTTGGGTGTGCCTGCGGGTGCAAACACCGCTTGCCAAGAGGCCATGTCAAAACCTTGTTGACCGGCTTCGGCAATGGTGGGCACGTTGGGCAAAGACTCCAGGCGTTTGGCGCTGGTCACCGCAATGGGGCGCAGCTTGCCGGCTTGGATGTGGGGGCCCACGATCAAGGTGGTGTCAAACATCATGTCGACTTGACCACCCAGCACGTCTTGCACGGCGGGGCCACTGCCTTTGTAGGGCGCGTGCGTGAACTTGACGCCGCTTTGAAACGACAACAACTCCAGCGCCATGTGGGGCGAGGTGCCAATGCCGGGCGAGGCCGAGGTCAGGCCACCGGTTTTGGCTTTGGCTGCGGCCAAGATGTCGTCCAGCGTTTTGTAAGGGCTGTTGGCGGGTACCACCAACACCAGCGGGCCAGCGCCCAACATGGCAATGGGGGTGAAGGATTTGATGGGGTCGTAGCCCAGCGGTGTGGTGTAGAGGCTGACGTTGATGGAGTGGGAGCTGATGGTGCCGCCCATGATGGTGTAGCCATCGGCGGGTGCACGCGCGGCGGCGGCTGAGCCCACGCTGCCGCCGGCGCCGCCTTTGTTGTCAATCACCACCGGGGTGCCCAGCGCGGCGGAGAGCGCGGGGTTGATCAGGCGGGCCAAGGTGTCGGTGTTGCCCCCGGGCGCAAAAGGCACGATGTAGGTGATGGCTTTGCCCGTGGGCCAGTTGCCTTGGGCCATAGCGGCCCCGCTGCTGAGGCTGATGGCCAGGCTGGTAGCGGTCAAGAGCAGTGATCGGCGGTTCATGGTTGAGTCCTTCCCTGGGTTAAAAACGGAGCTAAAACGCGGCTAAAAACGCGGTTGATGGCCGGTGAATGTCGGGTCGTATTTGCGCATTTGCGCCAAGTCGTCGCGCTGGCGTATGCCGCAGTGCAAGTAGTTGTCGTGCAAGCGGGCCAAGGCGTCGCGGTCAATGGTCACACCCAGACCGGGTGTGGTGGGCAGGCGCAAGCTGCCGTCCTCAAACGCCAAACGCCCGCCTTGCACCACTTCGTCGTCTTGCCAGGGGTAGTGGGTGTCGCAGGCGTAAGCCAACAAGGGCACGTCATGGCCACCAAGCTGATGCCCAGGTGGGAGTTGGAGTGCATGGACAGTCCCAAGCCAAAGGTCTCGCACATCGTGGCCAAGCGCTGCGTGGCCCGCAAGCCGCCCCAGTAGTGGTGGTCGCTGAGCACAATCTTGACCGGCGTGCCCATCTCGGTATTGCGGCGGAATTCTTTGAAGTCGGTCACCACCATGTTGGTGGCCAGTGGCACCTCGCACTCGCGTGCCACGGCGGCCATGCCGTCCAGGCCTGGCGCGGGGTCTTCGTAATACTCCAACACACCACGCAGTTGTTCCACCATGGCCAGGCTGGTGGTCACCGTCCAATTGCCGTTGGGGTCTATGCGCAGCGGCGTGCCGGGAAAGGCTTGGGCCAGTGCCAGCAAGCCCGCCACTTCTTGTTCGGGCGGCAGCGTGCCGGCTTTGAGCTTGATGCTTTTAAAACCGTATTGCCCCCTCATGCGGCGCGCTTGTGCCACCAGCTGCTCGGGCGTGAGCGCCTCGCCCCAGGCATCGGGGGCATAAGGCTGGCCAATGTGTTGCGCGTACTTGTAGAACAAGTAGGCGCTGTAAGGCACGTGGCTTCTGACCGCACCGCCGAGCAAATCCACCACCGGCGCACCCACCAGCTGGCCTTGCAAGTCGAGCATGGCCACTTCAAACGCGCTGATGACTTTGGCCACGGTTTTGGACACGTGTGTGCCCGGCGCCAAAGAAATTTGTGTGCCCAAAAATTCCGACGCCGTGGCTTTGGGCGTGACCAAGGCCGCGACGCGCGCCTCCATCTCATTGAGCGCCCACGGCGAGAGGCCTTGCAAGGCCGGTGCCGCTTGGGCCAAGGCCGCCAGCATGGGCGCATCGCCATAACTTTCGTTGATGCCCACCAAGCCTGAAGCGGTTTCAATTTCTATGATGGAGCGCAGCGCCCAGGGCTCGTGAATGCCGGCGGCGTTGAGCAGGGGCGGGTCCCGAAACGCAATCGGTGTGACGCGGATGTGGCGTATGGTGTGCAGGGTCATGGTTGGTGTTTCCCCTTCTTACTTGGAGAACAGGCCGGGCAACCACATTGAAAACCCAGGCACATACGTCACCAGCAGCAGGCACAGCGTGAGCGCGCCATAAAACGGCAAGATCGAGCGCATCACTTGTCCGACCGATATACCTCCAATGGCGCAGCCCACGAATTGGGTTACCCCCACCGGAGGCGTGTTCAAGCCCAGAGCGCAATTGATGAGCATGACGATACCGAACTGCGCTGGGTCCATGCCGTATTGCATGGCAATGGGTAAAAAAATCGGGGTGCAGACCAAAATGGTGGCCGCCATGTCGAGAAAAGTGCCCAGCAAAAACAGCAAAATGTTGATCATCAGAAAGATGACCCAAGGGTTGTCGGACACGGAGGTCATCAGCGCGCCGGTTTTTTGCGGCACTTCGTACAAGGCCATGAAGTAGCCAAACGCAGAGGAAATACCAATCAACAGCAACACCACACCCGTGGTTTTGGCCGCTTTGGCGCAAGCTTTGAGGAAGTTGCCCCACGACAGCGTGCGGTAAACAAACACCGTGACCAGCAGTGCCCACAACACGGCGGTGGCGGCCGATTCGGCCGCAGTGAAAACGCCCGAGAGGATGCCGGCCAAAATGATGACCACAATCAACAGACCGGGCAAAGCGGCCAGCCAGGCCGACAGCACTTCACCCCAGCCTGGAAATTTTCCACGTGTGGGATAGCCGCGTTTGACGGCCACCCAGTAAGCCGCTGCCAGATTGCACAGTGTCAGCAACACCGCTGGCACGATGGCGGCCAAGATCAGATTGAGCACGCTGACCGAGGCGATGCCGGTGGTGGCCAGTGTGAAGATGATGAGGTTGTGCGAGGTTGGCATTAACACGCCGACCAGCGCCGCGTGGGTGGTCACGTTGACGGCGTAGTCGGCGTCGTAGCCTTCTTTTTTCATCAACGGAATCATCACCGACCCCATGGCGGAGACGTCAGCCAAGGCCGAACCGGCCACACCGCCGAACAAGGTGCAACCCACCACGTTGCTCATGCCCAGACCGCCGCGCACATGGCCGACCAAGCTGTTGGCAAAACGAACGATGCGGTCTGCAATGCCACCGTAGAGCATCAACTCACCCGCGAACACGAAAAAGGGGATGGCCATGAAGGAAAAAACCTGCATGCCACCGACCATTTTTTGAAAGACGATGGGTACAGGAACGCCCGCGTACAAAACGGTGGCGATGGATGCCAGACCAATGGAGAATGCCACCGGCACGCCGATGAGCAGCAAGATGAGAAAGGCGACGGAGAGGACGGCCAGTTCCATGATGGGTGTTTGTGTAGGGTTTGGGAAAAGGCGTGAATACAGGCGTTAACCAAGGGGTTAATGCCAAGCCGGGACTATTTCTTCACCACGCAACAAGGCAATGGCGTGTTCAAACGAAAACAATACGATCAGGCCACCGGCGATCACCAGGGCCAAGTAGTCCAGGCCGGCCGGTAGGCCCAACATCGGGTCAAGTTCGTCCCATTTCATGCGTGTCCAAATCCAGCCACTCCAGGCCATGACGGCACCGAACAAGGCCACCAGTAAGTGAATCAACACTTCCATCTTTAAACGCATGGATTCGGGCAATAGCGTGACCAACGACTCCAGGCCAATGTGTCCGGCGTCACGCACGCCAACGGCCACGCCCAGCGCGGTGATGTAGAGCACCAGTTGCAACGCCAAGGCCTCGGTCCATGTCGGGGTGTCGTTGAGCACGTAACGACCAAACACCTGGGTTTGCACGGCGAGAATCAGGGTGATCAAGCCGATGATGGCCAGCACCAGGCAGGTTTTGCTCAGAACGGCGCACAACCGGTTGAACCACAGGTTGGCAGAGGGACGCCCGGTGGTGTGGGCGTCAGAGGTGGTGACAGCGGTCATGGTGGGACGGGAAAAGGCTGATGGGAAGCGGGGAGGCGTTGCTCCCACCGTTTGAGGCGGTGGAGGCAACGCCGGTGCTAGAGGCTTGCTAGGGGCTTATTTGGTGTCTTGCACCGCTTTGACCAGGCGCTGCAAGTCGGGCGTGGTCATGAACTTGTCGTACACCGGCTTCATGGCGGCTTGGAAACTCTGCTTTGTTGACGGTCTTTGACCAGTTGCGCACCGGCTTTGGTCACCACCTCAATGGCTTTGGGCCGTTTGTTCGTCCCATTTTTGGCGCTGAAACGTCACCGATTCCTTGGCTGCCGCACGGAACAGCGCTTGGTCGGCGGGCGACATCTTGTCGAACACGGCTTTGGAGATGACCAGCATTTCCGGTGCCATGGAGTGTTGGGTGTAGGAGTACACCTTCACGGCTTCGTAGTGTTAAAACCTTCGTAAGACGGTTCGTTGTTTTCGGCCGCGTCGATGAGGCCGGTTTTTCAGCCCGGTGTAAACCTCAGCGGTGGGCATGGGGGGTGGCGTTGGCACCCATGGCGGTGGCCACGGCGACCCACAAGTCAGAGGGTTGGACGCGGATTTTCATGCCTTTGACATCGGCCAACGTGCGCACCGGTTTTTTGGCGTAGATGGAGCGTGCGCCGCTGTCGTAGAAGGCCAAGCCAACCAGGCCTTGCTGTTCACAGCCTTTGAGGATTTCATCGCCAATGGGGGCCATCCAGCACACGGCGCATGTGTTCTACCGAGCGGAACAAAAAGGGCATGGTGGGCACCAGGCTCTTGGGGCAAATCGCATTGAGCGAGCTGATGTTGACGCGGGTTCAATGTCCAGCGCGCCTATCTTCACTTGGTCCAGGGTTTCTTTTTCAGAGCCCAAGGCACTTTTGTTGGAAGACTTTGATCTTGTACTTGCCACCGCTGCGTTTGTTCCAGCAACTGGCTCATGTGGCGCACGGCGGACACGGTGGGGGTAGTCGTCGCTGTTGTGCACATCGGCCGAGCGCAACTCGACCGCTTGGCTCGGACAGTGCCAACAGGGCCAGCGGCCAAGGCCATCAGGGGGTGTTTGAATTTCATAAGAACAGTCTCCAAAGGTTGTGGTTAAAAAGCAGAACGGGGAAAAAATCAAACGCGGCACAGCGGTTCGGCCAAGCCTTGCACGCCGGGGCGCAAGGCAAAAACGCCACCGGCCAGGGGCTGGTCGGACACATCACCGGCTGGGCGTATGGAGGTGACAAACAAGGTGTCCAAGCCGGCGCCGCCAAAGGCGCACATGGCGGGTTTTTTTGACCGGCACGGCCAGGCTTTGATCCAGCTGACCGCTGGGGGGTAAAGCGGTGCACCAGCCCGGCGTCGTTGCCGCAAATCCAATAACAACCGTTGGCATCAACGGCGGCGCCATCGGGGGCGGCCTGGCAAGGGTTTGAAGTCTATGAACAAGCGCCGGTTGTGGGGTGTGCCGGTGTCTGTGTCGTAGTCATACGCCCACACGGCTTGCACGTTTAGGGTGGGAGTCCGACACGTACAAGGTGCGCCCATCGGGGCTAAACGCCATGCCGTTGGGGGGTGATGAAGCCGCCCAGCAGTGGGTGCAGTTGTCCGCCATCCAAGGCATAAACACTGCCTACGGCTTGCGCCAAGGCCATGTCCATCACCATGGTGCCGGCGCGCAAACGGCCCTTGGCGGTCGCAGCGGCCATCGTTAAACCGCATGCCGGGGGCGGGGTGTTGCAAGCGGGTGATCCAGTCGCAAGCCATTTGGCCATCGGCTTGCGGTGTGAGGTAGGCCACGCCGCTGGTCATGGCGGCCACCCAGCGGCCGTGCGGGGTAGGCCTCGCTGCCGTGGGTCAAGGCCATGCAGCCGGTGGCTTCGGGCGTGGGCCAGTGCTGGGTTTGGCCGCTGCCGCTGTGCCAACACCACAAGCGGTGGCCGGGAATGTCCACCCACCACAGGCATTGGCGGGCGCCGTCCCCACACCGGGCTTTCACCGACGCCGCAGCGCGTGTCCGCAATCCATTGAGCTGACATGGTGGGTTTTAGTTTTTGGTCACAAAAGCGCCGCCTTGGTAAAGCGCGGCGGGTGGGTCGTTCAAATCGGGCGCGGAGGTGCGGGCAAAACACGGCGTCGCGGAACACGTCTGAGCTGTCTTGCGGCACATAGCCAATGTGGTGGGCGCGGCTGTTGTCCCACCAGGTGACGGCGTTGTTGGACATGCCAAACACAATGCTGTGGCCCAACACCGGGGTGGACAAGCAAGCGCTGATCAAGCGGTTGCAAGTCGTCAAAGCTCAGCCACGTGGCCAACATGCGGCGGTCTTTGGGTTCGGGAAACGACGAGCCAATGCGCACGCAGCGGTTTCTATGCCGTAGCGGTCAAAGTAATAACGCGAGAGGTTTTCGCCAAAGGCTTTGCTGATGCCGTAATAGCCGTCGGGGGCGCGGCGGGGTGGTCGGCGTTGATGGTTTGGCCTTGGGTGTAAAAACCCGTGACGTGGTTGGAGCTGGCAAACACCAGGCGGTTTGACGCCGTGGCGACGGGCCGCTTCGTAGACGTGGTAGAGCCCCAAGATGTTGGCTTGCATGATGGGCTCAAACGCGGCCTCAACGGAAATACCGCCCAGGGTGAACAATGGCGTCACACCCGGCCACAGCGGCGTCCACCGCAGCGGCATCGGCCAAATCGGCCAAGGCGATTTCTTCTCCGGCTTGGGCCTGGCCCACAGATGCCTTGTCAGACAACCGAACGATGTCGCAATTGGCTTTTAAGCGGTCACGCAACGCCGTGCCCAAACCACCTGCCGCGCCAGTGAGCAAGATGCGGTGGTGGGTTTTCAGAATATTCGACATGGTTTTAAGGGCCTTGTTGGAATGCAGTTGTCTGTTGAGGGTGCTCTTTGTTACAGTCGGGTTTATGCCGAAGGCATTGGTTGTATGTTGTCAGACAACTGACGTTATTGTGAAAACTGCCACACGCGCTGTCAAGAGAAAAACCATGACCCCCGTGAAAACCCTAGCTGATGAAGCGGCGGCGGCCTCCCCCCCGCTGGATCATCCCAATGTATCTATCCCAGCAGGGCGGGCACGCCGCGCACGCGGTTTGGTGCCCGAGGTGGTGGCCGCCTTGGAGGCCGATATCCGCAGCCAACAACTGCAGCCGGGGCAAAAACTGCCCACGGAATCGGCGTTGGTGCAGCGTTTTGATGTCAGCCGCACCGTGGTGCGCGAGGCCATTTCGCGCTTGCAAGCCTCTGGCCTGGTGCAAACGCGCCACGGTGTGGGAACGTTTGTGTTGCTGCCGACCGAGCGCGAAGCCAACTTTCGCATTGCGCCCGAAGACATGGCCACAGCTGCGGATGTGATTTCATTGCTGGAGTTGCGCATCAGCTTGGAGAGCGAAGCGGCGGCTTTGGCCGCGCAGCGGCGCTCGCCCGAAAACTTGACGGCGATGACACAAGCCTTGGCCACCTTTGCCGCCGCCATAGAGGCCGAGTCCGATGCCGTGGCCTCTGACTTTGACTTTCACATGGAAGTGGCGCGCGCCACCGGCAACCACCACTTTGCCGAGTTGATGACCTACCTGGGCACCATGATTTTTCCGCGCACCCGGCTCAAAACCATGGACAACATGCCCGAGGGGCGGCGCGCTTATTTGGCGCGTGTGCACCACGAGCACGAAAACATCGTCAACGCGATTGAACGCCAAGACGCCGAAGCCGCCCGCGCCGCCATGCGCATGCATTTGTCCAACAGCCGCGAGCGGTTGCGGCGTGCGCAATCGAATGATGAGATGCAACGCTGATTTTCTTTTCCCTTTTTCCCTTTTCCCCTTTTCCCCTTTCCTTTTTTCTTCTGGATACCAACCCATGACTCAATTGTTTTCTGTGGATGCACGCACGGGCCAACCCCATGGCCAGCCTTTGATGGCCTCCTCCGCCGAGGCCATAGACCAAGCGGTGAAAGCCGCGCACGCGGCCTTTGCTGACTGGTCAAGCAGCAGCGGCGCACAGCGCGCGGCTTTGTTGCAGGCTTTGGCGGCGGCGCTAGAGGCGCAGCGCGATGCCTTGGTCTCATGTGCCGATAGGGAGACGGCGTTGGGCGCTGCGCGTTTGAATGGCGAGTTGGACAGAACCGCCTTCCAGTTGCGTCGTTTTGCGGGCTTGGCCGAGCGCGGCGCACCGTTTGCTGTGTTGGACGATGCTGCCGTTGCCGGTGGCCCCCCGGTGGGGCATCCGGCCATGGTGCGCCAGCGCGTGCCGCTGGGGCCAGTGGCCATGTTCGCGGCCAGCAATTTTCCTTTTGCGTTTTCTGTGCTGGGGGGCGACACCGCTTCGGCCTTGGCGGCGGGTTGTTCGGTGGTGGTCAAAGCGCACCCTGGGCACCCCGATTTGTCGCAGCAGGTTTTTGCTTTGGTGCAAACGGTTTTAAAAAACCACCACTTGCCCGCCGGTTTGGTGGGCATGGTTCAAGGTGCCGCGCCAGAGGTTGGGGTGGGCTTGATTCAACACCCACTCATTGCGGCAGGCGCTTTCACGGGTTCCACCCGCGGTGGTGCGGCCTTGCAAGCCCAGGCGCAATCACGTTCGCGCCCGATTCCGTTTTATGGCGAGTTGGGCTCCATCAACCCAGTGGTGGCGCTGCCCGCTGTGTTGGCGGCCAAAGGGGCGGAGTTGGCGGCAACGCTGGCCGGTTCTGTGGCTTTGGGTTGTGGCCAGTTTTGCACCAACCCCGGGGTGGTGGTGGTGGTGGACGGGGCCGAGACCGAAGCGTTTGTGGCCCAGTTGGTGCAAGCCTTGGCGCAGCAAAAGCCCCATGCGATGTTGACGACGGGCATGCGCCAGGCCTTTGATGCCGGTGTTGCACAACTGCTGGCGGCCGGGGCGCAGCCTTTGCTGCAAGGCACGGGCGAAGGCTTGGCACCTGGGCCGCAGTTGCTGCAAGTGAGTGCAGCGTCTTTTATTCAACAACACACTTTGCGTGACGAGGTGTTTGGCCCCAGCAGCTTGATCGTGCGCTGCGCCAGCGCGGAGCAAATTCCCCAGGTGTTGGCCGCCGTGGGCGGGAGCTTGACCGTGACGTTGTGGGGCATGGACGAGGACACACCGCTGCACCGCAGCTTGGTGCGTAGCGCCATGGACGTGGCGGGGCGTGTGCTGTTTGCCGGTGTGCCCACCGGTGTGGCGGTGACGGCCGCGCAACAACACGGCGGCCCCTGGCCTGCCAGCACGGCGCCCATGACCACGTCGGTGGGCGATGCCGCGCTGGAGCGGTTTTTACGCCCCGTGTGTTTGCAAGAAGCACCGGCTTGGTTGCTGGCACGCGGTGGCGTGCCGTGTTAACTGTGGGTTAAGACCTGCTCACTGTTTGCGACGCCAACGCCTGCAACTCTTGCAAGGTGTTGACGTTGGCAAACGCCAGCGGGTCATCGCTGGAGCGGTTAAACGCGGCGATGGCGCAGCGGTGTTGATCGGTCCAGGCGCGGATTTTGCGGCCACCGCTGGCGATAAAGCGCGCCAAATCAGGCGCCAAGGCGGTGGCGATCAACGCAAACACCGGTTGCGGGTGTAATAGACCGTCTGTGCTATCGGCACTGTCGGCACTGTCGGCGTTGACTTCGGGCGCGGCGGCCAAGGCCACGGTAGTGCCTTCGTGTTGTAAAGCTTCATACAAACGCGCGGCCAAATCCAGCGGAAAGTGGGGTGCGTCACACGGCACGGTCAGCACCCAAGGCGTGGCAGCGTGTTGCAAGGCGCTCAGCCAACCGGCCAAGGGGCCGGCAAAACCGGCCACGCTGTCGGGCCACACCGGCACGCCCCAGCGGGCGTAAACATCCAAATGGCGGTTGGCGTTGATGGCGGTGGTGGTGATGGTGGCCTGTGTCTGCATTTGCGTTTGCGTTTGCATTTGCGCCTGCAAACGCCACAAAGCCCGCTGCGCCAAAGGTTGGCCTTGAAAGAGTTGTAAGCCTTTGTCCAGGCCGCCCATGCGCTGGCCTTGGCCGCCGGCCAAAACAATGGCGGTGATGGTTGATTGGGGCAAGGGTGTTTAACCTAGATCCGGTAGTTGGACGCGCCTGATGGCGCTGTGATGGTCGTGCTAGGCAAGGCGCGCCGACGCTGCGGGCTGCTGCCCGCAAGGAGAAGCAACGCGGCATGGCGCGGCCAGCGCGGTGCCAGCAGGTGCGTAGCGCTGCCACCCAAAAGGTGAGCGTCAACAGAGAGGCAAAGTTTTATGTTCATGGGGATCTCGCAAGGGAAGCAAGCGGTCAACTGCCGGGTCTAGGTTTAACCACCGATGTAACTCATCTCCACGCGCCGGGTGTTGGTGTTGGCGGTGGTCTCGGTGGGCAAGCTGGCGCGTTGGGCGGAGTAGCGTTCATCGCGCGCTTGCCAGATGTGGCCTATGGCCGAGGCCAGCGCGGCGTCGCTGGCGCCGCTGCGCAGCAAGCCGCGCAAATCGTGGCCTTGGCTGGCAAACAAGCAGCGGTAGAGCTGGCCTTCGGTGGACAAGCGGGCGCGGTTGCAGTCGTGGCAAAACGCTTGGGTGACGCTGCTGATGACGCCGATTTCGCCGCTGCCATCGGCGTAGCCCCAGCGCTGGGCGGTCTCGCCCGGGGCGCTGGGTGAGAGCGGCCGCAGCGGCAGTTGTTCGTGCAGGCGGCGCACCACTTCGGCGCTGGGCACAACGTCGTCCATGCGCCAGCCGTTGGTGGCGCCAACGTCCATGTATTCGATAAAGCGCAACACCACGCCGCTGCCTTTGAAGTGGCGCGCCATGGGCAGGATTTGATCTTCGTTGCTGCCGCGTTTGACCACCATGTTGACTTTGATGGGCCCTAGGCCCGCCGCTTGCGCCGCAGCGATGCCGTCCAGTACTTGAGCGACGGGAAAGTCCACTTGGTTCATGTGTTGAAACACTGCTTCGTCCAAACCGTCCAGGCTCACGGTCACGCGTTGCAGGCCGGCGGCTTGGAGCGCGGCCGCTTGCCGGCGCAGCAAACTGCCGTTGGTGGTGAGCGTCAAATCCAGCGGCTGGCCTTGCACCGTGCGCAGCGCCGCCAGTTGTGTGATCAGTTTGTCCAGGTGTTTGCGCAGCAAAGGCTCGCCACCGGTGAGGCGAATTTTTTTGCACCCCGTGGGCCACAAACTGGCGCGCCAAGCGGGTGATTTCTTCAAACGTGAGCAAGTCTGCTTGCGGCAAATAGCGGTAGTTGTTGTCAAACACCTCTTTGGGCATGCAATAGCTGCAGCGAAAGTTGCAGCGGTCGGTGACGCTGATGCGCAAATCGCGCAGCGGCCGGCTCAGTTGGTCTTGCAAGTGGCCATCCGCAGCCACGGGCTCATGGCCCCAAGCCGCTGGTGGGCGTGAGGCGCCTTGGTCACGTTGGGCACGTTGATCAAGGATGGTGATGGTGCGAATGCTGCGCTGGGGCATGGGGCCAGTGTGTCAGGTTTTTTGACCACAACTCATCAATACAACCCATCAATACAACAAATGGGGCTGGCGCTCTTGTAACCACGCGGCTTCATCGGGGCCGGTGATGGCGTCCAAATCGCCGGGCTCTGCCGCCGCGTCGTCCACCCATTGGCGCAGCAAAGGGCTGCCGTTGATGAGGTCTATGGCTAGGCGGTCGTGTTCGTATTCGTAGGCAAAGTCGCGCCACAAGGGGTAGTCGGCTTGCTGCAAGCGCAAGGCTTTAAACGCCAAGGCTTGCAGGCGCCAGGGTTTAAACGCGTGGTGGTCGTAGTGCGTGGGGTCTTCGGTGTGTATGTGCAAGCCGGCGCACAACTGGCCCACGTGTTTGTGAAACGTGGGCTCAAACCAGCACGGCCGCAAGCGGCAGCCGGCCAGCCACTGGGGTGCCAGGGCTTGCATGTCGGCCAGCCAGCGTGTGGTGTTGATGCCGGGCGCGCCAAACAATTCCAAGGGCCGTGTGGTGCCACGGCCCTCGCTCAAAGTGGTGCCTTCCAACATCACAGTGCCGGCGTAGGCGCGGGCCATGTTGAGGTTGGCGGCGTTGGGGCTGGGGTTGACCCACACGCGCTCGGGCGGCCAGCCAAAGCCGGGGCTGGCTTCGGGCAACCAACCGGCCATGGTGATGACGCGGTAGTCCAGCGACAAGCCCAGGGTGTGCACAAACCAATGGCCCATTTCACCCAGCGTTAAACCGTGGCGCATGGGCATGGCGCCGGCGCCCACAAAACTCTCCCAGCCTGGGCGCAGCGTCAGGCCTTCTACCGGGCGGCCGGCGGGGTTGGGGCGGTCCAACACCCACACGCTTTTGCCGTGGGCGGCGGCCGCCTCCAGCATGTAGCGCAGCGTGGTGATGAAGGTGTAAATGCGGCAGCCCAAGTCTTGCAAATCCACCAACAAGACATCAAAGCTGTCCATCATGGCGTCGGTGGGGCGGCGCACTTCACCATACAAACTGAAGACGGGAATGCCCAGTGCCGGGTCGGTGAAGTCGGGCGACTCCACCATGTTGTCTTGCTTGTCGCCGCGCAAACCGTGTTGTGGGCCAAAAGCGGCGGACAAGCGCACATCGGGCAAAGCCGCCAGCGCGTCCAAGCTGTGCGTGAGGTCACGCGTGACCGAGGCCGGGTGGGCCAACAAGGCCACGCGTTGGCCGCGCAAGGGTTGGCGCAAAGCGGGGTCTTCTAAAAAGCGTTCTAGGCCAAATTTCATGGGCGGTGAGGCAAAGAGAGTGAAAAAACCCGGCCATCGGGGTGATGAAAATCGGGCCGGGCCGGCAGTGGGTGGTGCAAAGCCCAATAGCTTAAACGGCCATCGGTGGTTTGCAAGACAGCGTTTAAACCCAAGCGCCATGTTCCGCTGCTGCCGCTGTCGGGCAAGGCGTGTAACGGCACCGTGGTGTTGAGTGTCCAGCGCTGCAAGGCGGGTTTATCGTCGTTTGATGTGCCGTGCTCTTGCGTGCACTGTATGGCAGGCGCAAAGTTCAGCGCCGGGTCTGTGGCTGCTTCTGTGGCTGCGTCTGTGGGGTTGGGCCCACTGCTGTGCGGCGCGCGCTGGCGCGGGGCGGTGAAGTGGTAAATGGCCCACTGGCCCGAAGGCGAAAAATTGAACTCGTGGTACGCCCCTTGATGCGCCCCGTGATGTGCCCCTTGATACGCCCCGTTCAGCGGCGTGTCAGCCGCAGCCACAAAAGCCTCCAAACACGTGCTTTGCCACAAACCATCGGCGGCGCTGGGGGTTGCGGCCGGCGGCCACAACAAGGTGTGGGCGGGCGCTTGCACCGCGTAGTGCAAGTGCAGCGCCGGGCCGGTTGTTGTTGGATCCGTGGCCCACTGCGCCGACGCCCACACACGCACACCATCGGGTGCCGCGTGGGCCGGATGGGCGCAAAGTTCAAAGGGGTGGGCGTTGGGGTTCACAGCCGGGGATTTTCGCAGGTTGTGCAAACGGTGTTGGTGCGGTGTTGGTGGACGTGTGGCGGTACGGGCGGGTTTAAAACCCGCCCCTACAAAACCCACCCGCACAAATTCGCCCCTATCAATCCACCTTCACAAACCCACCCCTGCAGCCGATGCAAAACAACCGGCCAAACCACCAGGCGGATGGTGTCCTGCCAACACACAGGGCAGCGGTACGCCAAACCCCCAGCCTATTCAACGGGTTAACATACGGCGGCGCAAAATACTCAACCCCTGCCCTGGTGGAATGCAGCGGCGGGAACTTGCTGACGAAAGGACTTCTGTATGTTTGAAACCAAACCAAACCAAACCAAACCAAACCAAACCAAACCAAACCAAACCAAACCAAACCAAACCAAACCAAACCGTAGCGTTTATGGCGGTTTTTCATTAAGAGTTGGTGGGTGGTCGGCAGTGGCGCTGGCTGCCACCTTGGTCGCTTGCGGGGGCGGGGGTGGATCGAATGTATCTGTACCGACACCGGGATCGGTGGTTAGCACCAAGGCCACGATCACCACGGTAACCACCAGTACGGATGGGGCGGTGCCGGCCAGCGGCAGCGAAGACAGCATGCTCAAGCTCAAGGGCACGTTAACGGCGGCATTAACGGCCACGCACGAACTCACCGTTTACAACGGTGACAAAGCCTTGGGCAAAGCCAGTGTGACGGGGACGGACTGGACGTTTAGCCTGCCGCAGCCCCTGAGCAACGGGGATCACAATTTAACGGCCAAGGTGCGCGAGACGACTACCAGCACCGAGGGGCCGGTTTCAAGCGCTTACCCCGTGAAGGTGGATGCCAAATACAGCGTGGTGGCCAACAAGAATGGAGGCGTCTATGACAAAAAACTCTGCGTGGAAGACCGCAAACCGACCAGTTACAAGATCGCCCCTAACACGCCTTTAACGGGCGTCAAAAGCTTGATTTGGGAAGTGAAAGTGGCAGGCAATACCGATGTGCGGGGTGCTGACAAGATCTATCCAAATTACGATGACACGAGTAAAGCGCAGAAGGGCACTAATCGGTATCCGTCTGCCCAAGAAGTGGCGGACGGCACTGGCGGATATGTGGTGGCGGTGAATGGCCTGGGGGGTACGGGTTTGTGTGGTTTCACGGACTGGAAGCTGCCGACCAAAGAGCAGTTGGACTCGCTTCCTTCTGGCACCACCGGGTCGCCGAGAATCAACACCAGCTGGTTTCCCAACACGAAGGCAGGTACTTATTGGACGTCTACGGATGGGAACAGTAGCGAGGAGGCCTGGAGCGTCAATTTCTCTAGCGGCGGCTTGACCGGAAACGACTTCCGCCTCAACGAGCGGCATGTTCGGTTGGTGCGTGCCAGTCAGTGATTGGGCGGCGTTGCCGCTTTGGGCTTGGCAACGAGTGCCAACCGCGCCGCTTGAACGCCAGGGTGCCACTGGCGTTGGGCGGTTGAAAAACCCGGCGTGCCGGGTTTTTTTTGCGCCCACCGGTTGTGTTGGCGCGGCCATTGGGGTGTGAGGGCAGTGGTAGCGGTAGGGGCGGGTTTTAAACCCGCCCCTACAAAACCCGCCCGCACAAATTCGCCCCTATCAATCCACCTTCACAAACCCACCCCTGCAGCCGATGCAAAACAACCGGCCAAACCACTAGGCGGATGGTGTCCTGCCAACACACAGGGCAGCGGTACGCCAAACCCCCAGCCTATTCAACGGGTTAACATACGGCGGCGCAAAATACTCAACCCTTGCCCTGGTGGAATGCAGCGGCGGGAACTTGCTGATGAAAGGACTTCTGTATGTTTGAAACCAAACCAAACCAAACCAAACCAAACCGTAGCGGTTATGGCGGTTTTTCATTAAGAGTTGGAGGGTGGTTGGCAGTGGCGCTGGCTGCCACCTTGGTTGCTTGCGGGGGCGGGGGTGGATCGAATGTATCTGTACCGACACCGGGATCGGTGGTTAGCACCAAGGCCACGATCACCACGGTAACCACCAGTACGGATGGGGCGGTGCCGGCCAGCGGCAGCGAAGACAGCATGCTCAAGCTCAAGGGCACGTTAACGGCGGCATTAATGGCCACGCACGAACTCACCGTTTACAACGGTGACAAAGCCTTGGGCAAAGCCAGTGTGACGGGGACGGACTGGACGTTTAGCCTGCCGCAGCCCCTGAGCAACGGGGATCACAATTTAACGGCCAAGGTGCGCGAGACGACTACCAGCGCCGAGGGGCCGGTTTCAAGCGCTTACCCCGTGAAGGTGGACGCCAAATACAGCGTGGTGGCCAACAAGAATGGAGGCGTCTATGACAAAAAACTCTGTGTAGAAGACCGCAAACCGACCAGTTACAAGATCGCCCCTAACACGCCTTTAACGGGCGTCAAAAGCTTGATTTGGGAAGTGAAAGTGGCAGGCAATACCGATGTGCGGGGAGCTGACAAGACCTATAAAAATTACGATGATGTGAATGCATTCCAAGTTGACTCAACCACGAAGCCGACTGCACAAGAAGTGAAGGATGGCACCGTCGGGTATGTGGAGGCGGTGAATGGCCTGGAGAGTGGTGCGGGGCTGTGTGGTTTCACGGACTGGAAGCTGCCGACCAAAGAGCAGTTGGACTCGCTGTCGTCGGGTACCACCGGGTCGCCGCGAATCAACACCAGCTGGTTTCCCAACACGAAGGCAGGTACTTATTGGACGTCTACGTCGGATGCGGGCAATAGCAAGGGCGCCTGGTTCGTCGACTTTGTCGACGGCTCGGTCAGCGGCCTCATGGCCAACGGCGACGGCTACCGCGGCAGCAGCCTATATGTTCGGTTGGTGCGTGCCAGTCAGTGATTGGGCGGCGCAGCCGCTTTGGGCTTGGCAACGAGCGCCAGCCGCGCCGCTTTAACGCCAGGGTGCCACTGGCGTTGGGCTATTAAAAAAACCCGGCGTGCCGGGTTTTTTTGCGCCCACCGGTTGTGTTGGCGCGGCCATTGGGGTGTGAGGGCAGTGGTAGCGGTAGGGGCGGGTTTTAAACCCGCCCGCACAAAACGCACCCGTGCAACAAGAACCGCGCAACAGCGGCCCCGCTAAAATCACCCGGTTTTCATTTTTACGGTCATGACATGTCTTTAAACAACGTAACTCCGGGCAGCAAAGTGCCCGATGCTTTTAACGTCATCATCGAAATCTCGATGAACGCCGATCCGGTCAAGTACGAGGTGGACAAGTCCACTGGCGCTATTTTTGTGGATAGGTTTGTCAGCACCGCCATGCATTACCCCACCAATTACGGTTATGTGCCCAAAACCATTGCGGGTGATGGCGATCCGGTGGATGTGTTGGTGATCACGCCGGTGCCGCTGCCGCCGGGTGTGGTGGTGCCGTGCCGGGCTTTGGGCATTTTGATGATGGAAGACGAGGGCGGGCAAGACGGCAAGGTGCTCGCCGTGCCCACCGACAAAATTTTGCCCATTTACAGCCAGTGGCAAAAGCCGGAAGACTTAAACCCCTTGCTGCTCAAAACCATTGCCCACTTTTTTGAGCACTACAAAGACTTGGAGCCCGGCAAATGGGTCAAGGTTTTGGGCTGGGAAGGCAAAGACGCGGCGCACAAGGAAATTGTGGACGGCATAGCGGCTTACCAAAAAGCGCAGTAAGCCTGATCCGTTTCGCGGTTTTTTCAATCCGATTCAAACCCCGTTCAAGCCCCGTTCAAACTGTGTGTTTGAACGGGGTTCGTTTTTCCAGCGCATCCAAATAGTGGGCCACGCCTTGGCCTTCGCGTTGCAAGAAGCGGTCAACGGCATCGGCAAACGCGGGGTGGGCCAGCCAGTGGGCGCTGTGGGTGGTGGTGGGCATGAGGGCGCGGGCCATTTTGTGTTCGCCTTGCGCGCCGCCTTCAAAGCGTTGTACACCATGGGCCAAACACCATTGCAGCGGCTGGTAGTAACAGGCTTCAAAGTGCAGGCAATCGACCCGCTCTAAAGCGCCCCAATAACGGCCATAGGCCACGGCCGGGCGGTCGCTGGCGTCACTCAGGGCAATCAAACTGCTGGCGATGGGATCCCCTTGTGCGTTGTGGGCCACAAACAGCAGCCAATGCGCGGCCATCTCACGGGCCATGGTTTGAAAAAACGCGGGGCTGAGGTAGGGGCGGTTGCCGTGCTCCAGGTAAGTGCGCTCGTAGCAGCGGTAGAAAAAATCCCAATCGGCGGCGCTGATGTTGGCCCCACGTGCCCAGCGAAAACGTACGCCGGCGTCCCACACTTTGCGCCGCTCTTGCCGAATTTTTTTGCGCTTGTCGTGCGAGAGCTGGGCCAGCAAGGCGTCAAAGTCGGCCAGCCCGGGGTTGTTGAAGTGAAATTGCACGGTTTGCCGTGGCATCAAGGCTTGTGTGGTGCACGCGGCTTGGTCGGGCGCTTGCGCAAACAACACGTGCAGCGATGAGCAATCATTGGCTTGGCACAAGGCCAGCAGTTGCCGCAGCAGCGCGGCGCGCGCGGCTTCGTCACGCGCGAGCAGGCGCGCACCGGGCACGGGGGGTAAACGGCACCGCCACCACGGCCTTGGGGTAATAGGCCAAGCCGTGTTCGGCATAGGCGTTGGCCCAGGCCCAGTCAAACACGTATTCACCGTAAGAGTGGCTTTTGATGTAGAGCGGGCAGGCCGCGTGCAGCTCATGACCTTGCCAGAGCATGAGAAATTGCGGGCTCCAGCCGGTTGAGGCGACCGCACTGCCACTGCTGTGCAAGGCGCATAAATATTCGTGGCGCACAAACGGGCTGGCGATGTCGGGCGCGGGCAGCAGCGCGTTCCACGCGGCCCGCTCCAGGGTGGTGGGGTCGTCCACGATCTGGATGACATAATCGTCCGCCGTCTTTTTTGTGGTCCATCTCATGTCTGTTTCCATTTGCGTTGCCCAGTTAAACCTTGTGGTGGGCGACTGCGCGGGCAATGCCCAGCGCATTGTGGCCGCCGCCCGCCAAGCCCATGCCCAGGGCGCGCGCGTGTTGCTCACGCCTGAATTGGCTTTGTCGGGTTACGCCGCCGAAGACTTGTACCTGCGCGAGCATTTTGTGGCCGCGTGTGATGATGCCTTGAAAACCGTGGCCCGTGAGACCGCAGGGTTAAACGGTTTGCACATTGTGGTGGGGCATCCGGTGCGCAGCGAT
This sequence comes from Morinoia aosen, assembly GCA_030386875.1. Lineage (NCBI taxonomy): Eukaryota > Metazoa > Arthropoda > Malacostraca > Amphipoda > Talitridae > Morinoia > Morinoia aosen. Next base: position 21,125,326 of record JASJYW010000026.1, read on the forward strand.
GCCGGGCAGCGCCAGCGCAGCGTCTCTACCGCCGGCTTGTACAACGCCGCCAGCGTGGTGTGCGGCGGCGTGGTCAGCCACACCTACGCCAAGCGCGAACTGCCCAACTACCAAGTGTTTGACGAGCGCCGCTACTTTGCCCCCGGCCACGCGCCGTGTGTGTTTGAGGTGGACGGCTTCAAAGTGGGTTTGCTCATTTGTGAAGACGCTTGGTTTGAACAACCGGCGGCCGATGCCCAAACCGCCGGCGCCGATTGTTTGGCGGTGCTCAACGCATCGCCGTTTCATGTGGGCAAAGGGCGCGAGCGTGAAGCGGCCATGCGCGAGCGCGTACAACAAACCGGCTTGCCGCTGATTTATGCCCACATGGTGGGCGGGCAAGACGAATTGGTGTTTGATGGCCGCAGCTTTGCCTTGGACGCCAGCGGCCAGGTGGCCGCGCGCGCGCGCAGTTTTGAAGAGCAATTGCTGTCGATCACGGTGGGCCCCAACACCGTGCGCGGCGAGGTGGCGGATGAAGCATCGCCCGAGGCCGACTTGTGGCGGGCGCTGGTGTTGGGCGTGCGTGATTACGTGGGCAAAAACGGTTTCCCCAGTGTGTTGCTGGGTTTGTCCGGCGGCATTGATTCGGCGCTGGTGCTGGCCATTGCCGTGGACGCCTTGGGCAAAGAGCGTGTGCACGCGGTCATGATGCCGTCGCCGTACACCGCCGACATCTCGTGTGTGGATGCCCGCGACATGGCCCAGCGCTTGGGCGTGCGTTACGACGAAATCAGCATACGGCCCGAGTTTGAAGCCTTTAAAACCAGCTTGGCGCCGTTGTTTGCTGGCCGCCCAGAAGACACCACCGAAGAGAATTTGCAAGCGCGCATACGCGGCACGCTGCTGATGGCGTTGTCCAACAAGTTTGGCGGTTTGGTTTTGACCACCGGCAACAAAAGCGAAATGGCCACCGGTTATTGCACGCTGTACGGCGACATGGCGGGCGGCTTTGCGGTCATCAAAGACCTGCTCAAAACCCGGGTGTTTGCGCTGGCGCGCTGGCGCAATGAAAACGACTTGTTTCACACCGGCATGCAACCCATACCCGAGCGCATCATCACCCGCCCACCCAGCGCCGAATTGCGCGCCGACCAAACCGACCAAGACAGCTTGCCGCCGTATGAGGTGTTGGACGCCATCATTGAGCGCTACATGGAAAACGACCACAGCGCCGCCGACATTGTGGGCCGCCGGCTACCCGAAAGAGGCGGTGGCGCAAGTGGTGCGCTTGATCCGCATCAACGAATACAAACGCCGCCAATCCCCCGTGGGCGTGCGCGTGAGCCACCGCGGCTTTGGCAAAGACTGGCGCTATCCCATCACGTCGAAGTACCGGGGCTGAGACGCTGGCTCCGCACGGACGGTCAGCACTGGCCGCTGATCGTTAGCGGCTGGCGCAAACAGCGGCGGGCATAATGCTTGGCAGTTGTGTCATATCCACAGGAGAAGCAAGCCCATGAAACAAATCACCGCCGTCATCAAGCCGTTTAAGTTGGAAGAGGTGCGCGAGGCCTTGGCTGAGCAAGGCGTGACCGGCTTGACCGTGACGGAAGTCAAAGGCTTTGGCCGTCAAAAAGGTCACACCGAGTTGTACCGGGGCGCGGAGTATGTGGTGGACTTTTTGCCCAAGGTCAAAATCGAAGTGGTGGTCAAGACCGAAGACGTTGAGCGCTGCGTAGACGCTGTGGTGCGCGCCGCGCGCACCGGCAAAATTGGGGACGGCAAAATTTTTGTCACACCAGTCGAACAAATCATCCGCATCCGCACCGGCGAGGAAGACGAAGAGGCGGTGTGATGCCATGGTGCGCTGATGTGGCCAGGTGCAGCCAGTCAGCGCTGCATGACGGTTTGCAGCAACAGGTTTAAAGCGCTCAGTGGCGCGATCCAATGGGTGTTTTACGCCCGCTCTGCACCGTTGCTGAGGCAGGGTGTTAGCAAGACCACACAACGCGTGAGTCCGGCTTGTTGCAGTCAGCAGGCTCAATGGTCCAAACGGGCTGGAAAGCGCCACACATGTTGGATTCAATTGATGTAGGTATTGGGGGCGCTTGGCGGTCACGTGGCCTAGGCGGGGGGAGCGCCAATGCGCTGGGCGTATAGTGGGCTGTATCGTCTGGCCTATTTTTGAATACCTCATGACCATCTTCTGACAGCGCAGCGGCAGCGCTGTCATCGCCGCCTTTCGGCTTGTTTGCCGCTCTGCATCTTCCTTTTTGTACCGCCTTCTTTTTCCGCCCGTCATCTCGCAGCGTGTCGCTGTGGTAGCGGCCCGCGCCTGTGCTGTGCTGCGAATCTTCGCGTGCCCTTGGCGCGTGGGGCAACGCGAAGGCGCCCCCTGTTTTTTTTATGGAAGACAACCCATGCAATCTATGACATTTGGTGTGATCGGCACCTCCCGGAAAATCGATGAGCGGCGCGTGCCTTTGCACCCGGCCCACTTGCCCCGCTTGCCTGAAGCTTTGCGCCGTCGCTTGGTGTTTGAGGCCGGCTATGGCGAGCCGTTTGATGTCTCGGATGCCGACTTGGTGGCGCTGACCGGCGGCACCGCCAGCCGCCACGCGTTGCTGGCCGAGCTGGGCCATGTCATTGTGGCCAAGCCTGTGCTGGCCGACTTGTTGGAGCTCAAAGAGGGTGGGGTGATGTGGGGTTATGTGCACTGCGCCCAGCAACGCGCCATCACCCAGGCCGGCATTGATCGCAAGCAAACCCTGATCGCTTTTGAAGACATGTACGTATGGGGGCCAAGCGGTCAAGCCGGGCGTCACACTTTTTACAAAAACAACGAAATGGCCGGGTATTGCGCCGTTTTGCATGCGCTGCAACTCAAAGGCATTGATGGCCATTACGGCAATCAGCGCAAGGCCATCATCTTGAGCTTTGGCGCGGTCAGCCGTGGCGCCATTTACGCACTGAAGGCCCATGGCTTTCGGGACATCACCATTTGTATTCAACGGCCCGATCACGAGGTGCGCGAAGAGGTGCTCGATTGCCACTATGTGCGCATACAAAAAGGCGGCCAGGGTCAGGCGCGCATGCTGGTGGTGGAGCACGATGGAGCGGCCCGCCCGCTCACCGCGTTGATGGCTGAGTCAGACATCATCATCAACGGCACCTACCAAGACACGGCCCATCCGTTTATGTATGTCAATGAGAGCGAGTTCGCCTGTTTGAAGCCTGGGTGTTTGATCATTGACGTCAGTTGTGACGCCGGCATGGGGTTTTATTTTGCCAAGCCCACCACGTTTCAAAAACCCATGTTCAAGGTCGGCAAGGTGGACTATTACGCGGTCGACCACACGCCCAATTTTCTCTGGGAAAGTGCCTCACGCTCTATTTCGGCGGCCATGATTGTTTATATGGAGGTGGTGTTGGGCGGGCCAGCCAGTTGGCAAGCCAACGAAACCATTCGCCAAGCCATCAACATGGCCGCCGGTGTGGTGAAAAAGCCCCATGTGTTGTCGTTTCAAGGGCGTTCATCGACTTACCCGTATGCGCCCATGACTGGGGTTTGAGGCTTATTTTGAGCAGCCCAAGAAAATGCGCCCGTGAATCTGATGGTGGTCGGGTGCTGGTGAGGCTGTAGATGAACTTATCCGTTCATGTTGGCGCTGGGTTCAGATGGCTGCGGCGCCAACGCAGACAGCAGCGGTTCGGCCTCGCTGCCCACGTTTAACCAATCCATTTGCGCCTTGTTCATCAAACCTTGCGCGACCGATTGGTGCAAGAAGGTGAGCAAGGTGTCGTAATAACCGGCGGTGTTGAGCAGGCCCAGGGGTTTGTTGTGGTAACCCAGTTGCCGCCACGTCCAGACTTCAAACAATTCTTCGAACGTGCCAATGCCGCCGGGCAAGGCCAAAAACGCGTTGGCACGTTCGGCCATCAAGCGTTTGCGCTCGTGCATGGTGTCGACCACGTGCAATTCGGTGCAGTCGTGGTTGGCCATTTCTTTGTCGACCAAGGTTTTGGGAATCACACCCACCACGCGGCCGCCGGCTTGTAGCGTGGCTTGGGCCACTTCGCCCATGAGGCCGTTGCGGCCCACCGCCGTAGACCAGTTGAGCGCCGTGTTGGCCTATCCAGGTGCCGACGGCGCGTGCGGCTTGGCTGTAGTCGGGCAGGGCCCCGGGGCGTGAGCCGCAATAGACGGCGATAGAAAATTTTGGGTTCATAACAAAACGTGTTTGAGTGCGGCCAACCAAATGCCGCCGCACAGCAGCAAGCTCAGCAGCACAGCAGCGCTGCCCATGTCTTTGGCGCGTTTGGAGAGGTCGTGCCATTCGGGACCAATGCGGTCTATGGCGGTTTCTATGCCGGTGTTGAGCAATTCCACAATCATGACCAGTAAGACGCTGCCCACCAGCAAGGCGGTTTGTACCCAGTTTTGGCCCAGCCAAAAAGCCAGGGGCAGCATAACGATGGCGGCCATGGCTTCTTGGCGAAAAGCAGTCTCTTGCCAACCGGCTTTGAGGCCAGCCCACGAATAGCCCAAGGCATGCCACATGCGCGATAAGCCGCGGCGGCGCTTTTGCGCCAGTGTGTCTTCGCGCGGTGTATTCATGTTTTGGGTTGTGAAGAGATCAAGCGTGTACCCGCTAATGCATCGTGCCAAAACTGGCGCTCTGGATGAAAGCGCGCCAAGATGGCCCACACAGCAAACCCAGCCCAAGGTGATGACAGCGCTTTCGCCCGCACCAAAATTGGCAGCGGTGCTGGCCGCCAGGGGCGGCACAAACCACACCCAGCTCAGAACGTAGCGAACCAGTGCCCGTGCTTGGCTGATGGCGCGGCCTTGTTTGTCTACCACGCGGATGTGCCAGGTTTTCATGGCTAAGGTCTGGCCTTTGGCCCAAAACCAACCAAAGTAAATGCCAAAGACCAAAAACAAAAACGCTTGCAACAGGTGGCGGTTGTCCAGCGCGTTGCGGGTTTGTGTGAGGGTAGAAAACAAATACCCGGCGATAAAGACCACGCCAAACAACAAAATGCCTTCATACAGCCAACACGCCATGCGGCGGGGCAGTGAAGGCGTGATGAGCGAAGCGGTGGCAGATGAGACAGGCGTGGCAGTCATGACAAGAGAGGCGATGATCTGCCGCGATTGTCGCATTGGCTTATGCGGGGCACGATTTGCGGGCCACGATTTTTTCTGAATTGGCGGCCGCTACCACAGGGTCTTGCGGGGGCGAGAGCTCCAAGGTGGGAGGCAACACACCGTGCGCGATGGCGGTTAAGGCGTAGAGATCGCGGATGGTGGCGGGCGGTTTTTGGGTTGTTGCACCACGGTCAATCGTGGACTGGGTGTGATGTTTTTTAGCGCGATTTTTGAGGTGCGCGAAAACCCCCGAGCAGTAATGCCATAATGCGCGCTGCATTTCATCAGGCAAACGGGTCAAGGTCCGGCGGTTTATGTGTCCGCTTATGTCCTTTGGCCTTAAGTTCCGCAGCCGCTTCATAAGAGTGGGCTTCAGGGGCACCCAAGGTTTTTCGTCAGAGAAATTCTCGAAAGGTTGATCATGGATATTTCAAAGGCCGAAATGGCCTCGGCCGCCGCTGCTGGCGCCAACACTTCTTCTCACACCACCGACGCCGCTTCATCACAAGAGCCGCCCGCAATTGCGCGGGGCTGAAATTTTGGTGAAGTCTTTGCAAGCCGAAGGCGTGCAATACATTTGGGGCTACCCCGGCGGGGCGGTGCTGCACATTTACGACGCTTTTTACAAGCAAGAGAGCATTCAGCACGTGTTGGTGCGCCACGAGCAAGCGGCGGTGCACGCCGCTGACGGTTATGCGCGTGCCACCGGCGATGTGGGCGTGGCTTTGGTTACCTCCGGCCCGGGCTTGACCAATGCGGTCACGGGCATTGCCACCGCTTACATGGACAGCATTCCCATGGTCATCATCTCCGGTCAAGTGCCCACGGCGGCGATTGGCTTGGATGCTTTCCAAGAGTGCGACACCGTGGGCATTACGCGCCCCATCGTCAAGCACAACTTCTTGGTTAAAGACGTGCGCGACATGGCCGAGGTGATGAAAAAAGCCTTTCACATTGCCCGCAGTGGCCGTCCCGGCCCGGTGGTGGTGGACGTGCCCAAAGACGTGTCGTTCAACAAAACCGCTTACACCGGCCACCCCGAGAAGGTGGAGATGCGCTCCTACAACCCGGTGCGCAAAGGCCATGGCGGACAAATCCGCAAGGCCTTGCAGTTGTTGCTGGCGGCCAAGCGGCCTTACATCTACACCGGCGGCGGTGTGTTGCTGAGCAACGCCGTGCCCGAGTTGCGCGCCTTGGTGGACAAGTTGAACTACCCGGTGACCAACACCTTAATGGGTTTGGGGGCGTATCCGGCGACGCAGAAAAATTTCTTGGGCATGTTGGGCATGCACGGCACGGTGGAGGCCAACAACGCCATGCAAAACTGCGACGTGTTGCTGGCCGTGGGCGCGCGCTTTGACGACCGCGTGATTGGCAACCCCAAGCATTTTGCGTCGGTGGACCGAAAAATCATCCACATCGACATTGACCCTTCCAGCATTTCCAAGCGCGTCAAAGTGGACGTGCCGATTGTGGGCGACGTCAAAGACGTTTTGACCGAGTTGCTGTCGCAAATCGACGAAAGCGGTTTGCAGCCCGACGCGCCAGCGCTGGCGGCGTGGTGGGACACCATCGAGGGCTGGCGCGCCACCGATTGCTTGCGCTATGACCGCGACAACAGCAGCGTCATCAAGCCGCAAAAGGTGATTGAAACCTTGTGGGGCATGACGCGTGATGCCGACGCTTACATCACCTCCGATGTGGGGCAACACCAAATGTGGGCGGCGCAGTATTACAAGTTCAACGAGCCGCGCCGCTGGATCAACTCCGGCGGCTTGGGCACCATGGGTGTGGGCATTCCTTATGCCATGGGCATTAAATTGGCCAAGCCCGAGAGCGAGGTGTTTTGCGTCACGGGTGAAGGTTCGGTGCAAATGTGCATACAAGAGCTGTCCACGTGCTTGCAATACAACACGCCCATCAAAATCTTGGCCTTGAACAACCGCTACCTGGGCATGGTGCGGCAGTGGCAAGAGATTGATTACGAAGGGCGTTACAGCCACAGCTACATGGACGCCTTGCCCAACTTCGTCAAACTGGCGGAAGCCTATGGCCATGTCGGCATGCTGATCGAACGTCCACAAGACGTTGAGCCCGCGTTGCGTGAAGCGCGCAAACTCAAAGATCGCACCGTGTTCATGGACTTCCGCACCGACCCCACGGAGAACGTGTTCCCCATGGTTCAAGCGGGCAAAGGCATCACCGAAATGCTGTTAGGCGCGGAGGACTTGTAAACAACCCACGCCCACCGTGCCAACCCTCTAGCGGGAGGGCCGCCACGCCCGGCCGCCCCGAAGCGGCCGGCCCGCCCCCCAGTGGGGGGAAGCGCCGCAGGCGCATCGGGGGGCGTCTTATTCGTGTTGCCAAGCCCGCGCATTACCGTGTGCGGGGGAGGGCGCAGAAAAGAGAAATTTTTATGAAACACATCATTGCCGTTTTATTGGAAAACGAACCCGGTGCGCTCTCGCGCGTGGTGGGCTTGTTTTCGGCCCGGGGTTACAACATCGAGTCGCTGACCGTCGCGCCCACCGAGGACGCATCGCTCTCGCGCATGACCATACAAACCACCGGCTCTGACGATGTGATTGAACAAATCACCAAACACTTAAACCGTTTGATTGAAGTCATCAAAGTGGTGGACTTGACCGAAGGCGCTTACACCGAGCGTGAGCTCATGATGGTGAAAGTGCGGGCCGTGGGCAAAGAGCGCGAAGAGATGAAGCGCATGGCCGATATTTTTCGTGGCCGCATCATCGATGTGACCGACAAGAGTTACACCTTGGAGCTCACCGGCGACCAAGCCAAGAACGACGCCTTTTTGCAAGCCATAGACCGGGGCGCGATTTTGGAGACGGTGCGCACCGGCGCCAGCGGCATTGGCCGCGGCGAACGCATACTGCGGGTTTAACTGAGATTTCGTTGGTAGTTTTGATTTCACACACCTTTTTATTTGGAGCAACAACATGAAAGTTTTTTACGACAAAGACTGTGATTTGTCCTTGATCAAGGGCAAAACCGTGGCCATCATCGGCTACGGCTCACAAGGCCACGCCCACGCGCAAAACTTAAACGACAGCGGCGTTAAAGTGGTGGTGGGTTTGCGCAAAGGCGGCGCATCGTGGGACAAAGTGGCCAAGGCCGGCTTGAACGTGATGGAAGTCAATGACGCGGTCAAAGCGGCCGATGTGGTCATGATTTTGTTTTTGTTGCCCGATGAAGGCATCGCCGATGTTTACAAAAACAACGTTGAGCCCAACATCAAACAAGGCGCTTCGCTGGCGTTTGCCCACGGCTTTAACGTGCACTACAACCAAGTGGTGCCGCGCGCTGACTTGGACGTGTGGATGGTCGCGCCCAAAGCCCCTGGCCACACCGTGCGCTCAACCTACAGCCAAGGCGGCGGCGTGCCCCATTTGGTGGCCGTGCACCAAGACAAATCGGGCAAAGCGCGTGACTTGGCTTTGAGCTACGCCATGGCCAACGGCGGCGGCAAAGCCGGCATCATTGAGACCAACTTCAAAGAAGAAACCGAAACCGATTTGTTCGGCGAACAAGCCGTGCTTTGTGGCGGCGCGGTGGAACTGGTCAAAATGGGCTACGAGACGCTGGTGGAAGCCGGTTACGCGCCCGAAATGGCCTACTTTGAATGCTTGCACGAGCTCAAACTCATCGTCGATTTGATCTACGAAGGCGGCATTGCCAACATGAACTACTCCATCTCCAACAACGCGGAGTTTGGTGAGTACGTGACCGGCCCTGAAGTCATCAACGAGCAATCGCGCGTGGCCATGCGCAATGCCTTGAAACGCATTCAAAACGGCGATTACGCCAAGATGTTCATTCAAGAAGGCCGCTTGAACTACCCCAGCATGACAGCGCGCCGCCGCAACACCGCCGAACACAGCATCGAAGTGGTGGGCGGCAAACTGCGCGCCATGATGCCTTGGATTGCCAAAAACAAATTGGTCGATCAAAGCAAAAACTGATGCATTAAGCACCCAGCGTTTTCACTCAAAAGGCCACCCCTTGGCGGGTGGCCTTTGCCTTTAACCTAAAGACAGCGGTTGGACGCATCCGAGTGGGCCGTTATGGGGCGATGGGGCAAGGCGCGACGACGCGGCGGGCTGATGCCCGCAAGGAGAAGCAACGCAGCACTGGCGTTCCAGAGCGGCTCAATCGGGCGCGTAGTGCTTTGCCTCCACCACGCCAGCCGTTCGTGGTCGAGCGCGAGAGCGTTCACGTATCCGCCCCTCGCACAGTCCAGCGGTCAACTGCTGTTTTTAGGTTGATTACACTCCAAGCTATGCAAGACGATTCTGATGATTTGTTGCCCGCTGAGGTCTTGCGACCGAGTCGGCCCAAAGGCATTTACATGTTGCCCAACATGATCACGCTGGCCGCGCTGTTTGGCGGGTTTTATGCCGTGGTCATGGCCATGAATGGGCGCTTTGATTTGGCCACTTTGGGCATTTTTGTAGCCATGGTGCTCGACAGCTTGGATGGCCGTGTGGCGCGCTTGACCAACACCCAAAGCGCCTTTGGTGAGCAAATGGACTCGCTGTCCGATATGGTCTCGTTTGGCGCCGCCCCTGCTTTGATTGCGTATGAATGGGGCTTGCGTGGTTTGGGGCGTTGGGGCTGGATTGCGGCCTTTGTTTATTGCGCGTGCGCGGCGCTGCGCTTGGCGCGTTTTAACGTCAACGCCAGTGTGGTGGACAAGCGTTTTTTTCAAGGCTTGCCATCACCGGCTTCAGCGGCTTTGGTGGCCGGTTTTATTTGGCTGAGCACCGAGGCCGGCTACAGCGGCGATACCTTGGCCTGGCCCATGTTTGTCATCACGTTGTATGCGGGCTTGACCATGGTGACCAATGCGCCGTTTTACAGCTTTAAAGATTTGAGCTTGAAAAAAAGTGTGCCATTTGCCGCCATTGTGTTTGTGGCCTTGGCCATTGCTATCATCAACATAGACCCACCCAAAGTGTTGTTTGCGCTGTTTGTGTGCTACGGCTTGTCGGGCTATGTGGTGTATGCGGTGCGCAAATTCAAGGGCACGCCCACCAGCGTCATCAGCACCTCCACCGATGAGCCCGATGAGCGTGGCTTGCACGACGATTGAAGTGCGCTGAAAAAGTTGTGATACATTGCGCCCCATGAACGCACAAGTGTTAGCGCTACTACTGGATGTCCTTCACGGGCAGCTTGGCTGACGCACGCGTTTTTTTCCAAGATCACGGCCCGTATGCACCCGCAACGGGCCGTTTTTGTTTGGGTTGCGGGTTTTTAAAGTGACCTACCCGGTCATACAACGATGAACCAACGGAGTATTGCAATGAGCGACCAATTGATTATTTTTGACACCACTTTGCGCGACGGTGAACAATCGCCGGGGGCGTCTATGACCAAGGACGAGAAGTTGCGCATTGCACGCCAGTTGGAACGCCTGAAAGTGGATGTGATTGAAGCTGGTTTTGCCGCCAGCTCTAACGGTGACTTTGATTGCGTGCAGTCCATTGCCAACGTCATCAAAGACTCTATCGTGTGTTCGCTCGCTCGCGCCAACGACCGCGACATTGCCCGCGCGGCTGAGGCTTTGCAAGGCGCGCAGCGCGCCCGCATTCACACCTTTATTGCCACCAGTGCGCTGCACATGGAGAAAAAATTGCGCATGACGCCTGATCAGGTGTTTGAGCAAGCCAAGCAGTCGGTGCGCTTTGCGCGCAACCTGTGCGCCGACATTGAATTCAGCCCCGAAGACGGCTACCGCAGCGACGTGGACTTTTTGTGCCGTGTGATCGAAGCCGTGATTGATGAAGGCGCCACCACCATCAACGTGCCCGACACCGTGGGCTACGCGGTGCCGGAGTTGTACGGCCACTTCATCAAAACCCTGCGCGAACGTGTGCCCAACAGCGATAAAGCGATTTGGTCGGTGCACTGCCACAACGACTTGGGCATGGCGGTGGCCAACTCTTTGGCCGGCGTGAAAATTGGCGGCGCGCGCCAAGTGGAGTGCACCATCAACGGCTTGGGCGAGCGCGCTGGCAATTGCTCGCTGGAAGAAATTGTGATGGCGGTGAAAACCCGGCGTGATTATTTTGGTTTGACCGTGGGGGTGGACGCCTCGCACATCGTGCCGGCCAGCCGCATGGTCAGCCAAACCACGGGCTTTGTGGTGCAGCCCAACAAAGCCGTGGTGGGCGCCAACGCCTTTGCCCACGCCAGTGGCATTCACCAAGACGGCGTGCTCAAAGCGCGTGACACCTACGAAATCATGCGCGCCGAAGACGTGGGCTGGAGCGCCAACAAAATTGTGCTGGGCAAACTCAGTGGTCGCAATGCGTTTAAACAGCGCTTGCAAGAGCTGGGCATTGAAATGGTGTCTGAGGGTGACATCAACACCGCGTTTGCCAAGTTCAAAGAGCTGGCCGATCGCAAAGCCGAAATTTTTTGATGAAGACATTTTGGTCTTGTGCAGCGACGAGAGCGTCACGGCTGAAAAAGAGCAATACGGTTTGATCTCACTCAGCCAGCGCAGCGAAACCGGCGAACGCCCGCGCGCGCGCGTGGTGTTTACGGTGGCGGGCAAAGAGTTTGCCGGCGAGGCCGACGGCAACGGCCCGGTCGATGCCTCGCTCAAAGCCATTGAGATGCATGTGAACAGCGGCGCAGAGATGCAGTTGTATTCGGTCAACGCCATCACCAGCGGCTCCACCGAAAGCCAAGGCGAGGTGACGGTGCGCCTGCAACACAGTGGCCGCATTGTCAACGGCGTGGGGGCCGATCCCGACATCGTGGTGGCCTCGGCCAAGGCGTACTTAAGCGCATTGAGCAAGCTGCACAGCAAAATCGAGCGGGTGGCCGCACAAGGGTAAAACCTTCAAATTGCTAAACAAAACGCCTTGCAAAGGTTTATTCGAGTGCTCTTTGAATAAACTTTTGTAAGCGTTTGATATTGCTTATTTTTTTCTTTTGCTTATACTCGCCCCCAGTTTGAACGATTTTGGCTGGAGTGTGGGATGCAATTGAAATTTTTGACAACGTGGATGGCCGCAGTGGCTGTGGCATTGACGCTGGGCTTGACAGGCGCTCAAACCGCGACCGCCGCGAGCAGCAAGACCGCCAAAAGCACAAAAGTTGCCAAATCCGTCAAGTCGGCCAAATCGGCCAAGCCCGCAAAATCCACCAGGTTGGCAAAAAATTCAACCCGCCGGACCCCAAAAGCCCAGGTGGTGGCATCCAAAAAACGCGTTGCCGCACCCAGTCGGGTCAAAACCGTGATGGGCAAAGGCCGGCGCGTGGTGGTGGCCTCATCATCCGCATCAAGTAAGCGGCGGGTGATGGCCACTGCTGCGGCCGCTTCCAGCGTGGCCCCGGCGTCCATGGGGCGTCAACTGGGTTTGGAGGCCATGGGTGATCCAGTGGGTTTTGATTCCAGCGTGGTGTTGGTCATGGATCAAAACACCCAAGAGGTGTTGCTGAGAAAAAATGACAACGCGGTGTTGCCCATTGCGTCTTTGACCAAGTTGATGACCGGCTTGGTGATTGCCAGTGCCAACTTGGACATGAACCAAGCCATCACCATCACCCAAGACGATGTGGACACCTACAAAGGCAGCAGTTCGCGCTTGGCCGTGGGCACCACGCTCAGCCGCGGCGAGTTGCTGCGCTTGGCCTTGATGTCCAGCGAAAACCGCGCCGCCCATGCCTTGGGCCGCACGTTTCCGGGTGGTTTGCCCAAGTTTGTGCGCTTGATGAATGCACGCGCGGCGCAATTGGGCATGAACGACACCCGCTACGTGGAGCCCACGGGCTTGTTCAGTACCAACCGTTCCACCGCCAATGATTTGGCCAAGCTGGTGATGGCCGCTTACGAAGAGCCGCTGCTGCGCGACTTGACCACGGCGCAAGAGTATCAAGTGGAGTCGGGCAGCCGCACGGTGCAATACCGCAACAGCAACCGTTTGGTGCGCGATTCGGATTGGGAGATTGGCTTGCAAAAAACCGGCTACATCCGCGAAGCGGGCCGCTGCTTGGTGATGCAAGCGAGCGTGGCCGGGCGTGCATTGGTGATGGTGTTTTTGGACGCCCGCAATTCCAACGCCCGCATCAGTGACGCTGAAAGCGCCCGCCGTTGGGTCGAAGCGCGCTTTGGTGCCAACGCATCATCCACCGCAGCCGTGGTGCGCAGCAACCGGATGTAAAGCGGCGCGGCGGGGCCTGGTTACGGCCCTTGGCGCTTCCTTCAATCAGGCCGCAGTTAACTACACTGCCACCGGCGCTTTGATGGCCGGATGGTGTTGGTAGTCCAACACTTCAAAATCTTCGTAGGCGTAGTCAAAGATAGACGCTGGTCGGCGCTTGATGTGCAGCGTTGGATAAGGGTGGGGAGCCCGGCTCAATTGCAGCTGCACTTGCTCGACGTGGTTGTCGTAAATGTGGCAATCACCGCCGGTCCAAATGAAGTCACCCACTTGCAAATCGCATTGTTGTGCCAGCATGTGGGTCAGCAGCGCGTAGCTGGCGATGTTAAAAGGCACGCCCAAAAAAATGTCGGCGCTGCGTTGGTACAACTGGCAACTGAGTTTGCCATCCGCCACATAAAACTGAAAAAACGCGTGGCAAGGCATGAGCGCCATCTTGGACAAATCGGCCACGTTCCAGGCACTGACGATGATGCGGCGCGAGTCGGGGTTGGTTTTAAGCTGCTTGACCACCTCGGCAATTTGGTCGATGTGTCCGCCCTCTGGCGTGGGCCAATTGCGCCATTGCACGCCATACACCGGGCCTAAGTCGCCGTCTTCGCGCGCCCACTCGTCCCAAATGCTGCAGCCGCGCTCTTGCAGCCATTTCACGTTGGCGTCACCGCGCAAAAACCACAACAACTCCAAGATGATGGACTTGAGGTGAACCTTTTTGGTGGTCACCAACGGAAAACCTTCGCTCAAATCAAACCGCATTTGGTGGCCAAACACGCTGCGCGTGCCGGTGCCGGTGCGGTCGCCTTTGCTCACCCCGTGGGTGAACACATGGCGCATAAAGTCTTCGTATTGTGAGCGGGCGGGGCGGGGCGGGGTCATTGGGGTCATGAGAGCGTTTGGGCGGTATGCCCGTGAGTCACAAAGTGCGCAAAGCGTGGCAACACTGAGGCGGCAATCGGGGTTTCAAACACGGGCGGCGTGGCATCGGGCATGGCCACGCGGGCATAGCCCAGGGTGGCGGCCACGCTGAATTCGGGGTGAAACTGCAAGCCCCAAGCGCAGCGGCCAAAGCGGAAGGCGTGGTGGGGCTCAAACGCGTTACCGGCCAGCAACACCGCGCCATCGGGCAGGCGGCGCACGCTTTGGCGGTGTGAGGCTTGGGCGGAAAACGTGGTGGGCAGGCCAGAAAACAAGGCGTCGTTTTGCGCCGCCGCCGTGAGCGTGATGTCCACCGTGCCCAACTCAATGCCGCCGGGGTGGTAGGCCACTTCACCGCCCAAGGCGTGGGCCAGCAATTGGTGGCCGTAACAAATGCCCAGCACCGGCACGTCGGCGGCCACGGCCAGGCGTAGCCAGGCGGCGGTTTGTTCGCTCCAGGCTTCGCGCTCGGTCACCATGCTGTGTGAACCGGTCATGATGATGCCGGCCCATTGCTCGGGTGCTGGCAGCGCCGCGCCATCGCGGGGGTCTATGACGGTGATGGGTCTGCTGACCGGACCTAAGCCCGCGCGCATCCATTGGTCAAACCCACCGAGTTCGGCGGCAATGTGGGCGTGTGGCTGGCCCAGGCGCAAGATCAGCAGTGGCTGCGGGGGACGATGGCGATGGCGTCATTTGTAGAAAGCTTGAACGCGGCCTTTGATTTTGATCAGCAGCGGTTTGCCTTTGCGGTCCAAGGTTTTGCCAGCGGGCACGCGCACCCAGCCTTCGCTGATGCAGTATTCCTCAACGTCAAAACGTTCTTTGTCATTAAAGCGTATGCCAATGTCGTGCTCAAACACCGCCGGCACGTGGTGCGGGCTTTTGGGGTCTATGGACAAGCGATCGGGCAAAGTCGGGCGTTGGTCAGTCATGGTTCAAAGTCCTCCAAGGGTCGGTTACAGCACGCGACCAGGGTTCATGAGGTTGTGGGGGTCTAGCGCGGTTTTGATGCTGCGCATCAAGGCCAGTGCCGTGGGGTCTTTGTAATGCGGCAGCTTGTCGCGTTTTAAGCTGCCAATGCCGTGCTCGGCGCTGATGGAGCCGCCAAAGCGCGCCACTTGGTCAAACACCAAGGTGTTGATGCCGGCCTCGTGCTCGTGCAAAAACGCCGCCGCATCACCGCCGCTGGGCGCTTGCACGTTGTAGTGCAAATTGCCATCGCCCAAATGGCCAAAGTTGACCAAGCGCACGCCGGCTATGTGTTGCGCCAACAAGTGGTCGGTCTCGGCGCAAAAGGCGGCAATTTGTGACACCGGCAAGCTGATGTCGTGTTTGATGTTTAAGCCCTCATCGGCTTGCGCCAGCGGAATGCTCTCGCGTATGTGCCACAAGTCGTGGGCTTGGCTTAAGTTCTCGGCAATCACGGCGTCGCTCACCAGTTCTTGCTCCAGCGCGTTTTCCAGCAAGGCTTCAAACAAGCCGCGCGCATGGGCTTCGCTTTCAAAGTCGCTGGCTTCTAACAGCACGCAATACGGCGATTCGCGCCACAACGGCACGCGCAACTGGGGGTGGTGTTTGTCCACCAAGCTCAGCGCAAACTGGCCCATGACTTCAAAGCCGGTCAAGCCGGCGGCCAAGCGTTTTTGCGCCAAGCCCAGCAGCGCCACCGCTTGCGTCAAGCTGGGCACGGCGGCCCAGGCGGTGAGTTTGGCCGCTGGCTGCGGGTAGAGCTTGAGCGTGGCGGCGGTGATGATGCCCAGCGTGCCTTCGCTGCCAATAAAAAGGTGGCGCAAATCGTAGCCGGTGTTGTCTTTGCGCAAACCCGACAAGCCGTTCCAAATCTCGCCTTGCGCCGTCACCACTTCCAGCCCCAAACACAAGTCGCGCGTGTTGCCGTAGCGCAGCACTTGGGTGCCGCCCGCGTTGGCGGCCAAGTTGCCGCCAATGGTGCAACTGCCTTCAGCGGCCAGGCTCAAGGGAAACAAAAAGCCGGCATCGGCCGCCGCTTGTTGCACGTTTTGCAGTATGCAGCCGGCCTCCACCGTCAAGGCCAAGTTGTCGGCGTCCAGGGCGCGTATGGCGTTCATGCGTGTCAAGCTCAGCAACACTTGGCGGCCGCTGTCGTCGGGCACGCTGCCCACCACCAAGCCGGTGTTGCCGCCTTGCGGCACCATGGCGGTGCCGTGCTCGGCGCAGGCTTTGACCACGGCGGCCACCTCGGCGGTGTTGCCCGGGCGCACCACAGCCAACGCCCGGCCTTCAAAGCGGCGGCGCCAGTCGCGCTCCCAGGCGCTTAAATCAACCGGGGCCTGGGCCGGGTTGTCGTCGTGGGTGAGAACGTGGGCCGCGCCAACGGCTGCGCGCAAGCGCTCAAGCAGAGGAGTCATGGGCTTTAACAGAGTCAGAAGGGGTTGATAAAGAGGAGGTATTTTTGTGCTGCAAACGGGTGCGTATGTGCCACACACAAATGGCAAACAAGGCCAGGCACAGCGCCACTTGCACGCCTGCCAGCACGGCGCTCAAGCCGGCGTCGCTGGTGGCGCGCACCACGCCTTCGGTGAAATACAGCCACAGCAGCAAACTCAGCCAGCGGTAGGTGTACATGCGGTGTTTGAGCAAACCGGCCAGCGCCAGCGTCAAAGGCAAAACTTTGATGGCCCACCACGAGCCGCCCGGGCGCAGCGGCGCCAGCCACAATTCCCAGGCCAAGCCCAGCACAATCAAGGCCAATAAAGCGGCCACGGACCAGCCCCGGGTGTGGGCAACGGTGGTGGTGTAAGCGCGGGGTTGGGAGCTCATGAGGGTGGCATGATACCGGCCATGAAATGGCAAGCCTTGTTAGGGGCCTGGGCGCGTGATGTGCGCGTGACCTTGGCCGCCTTGAAAAAATTCCCGTGGCGCGAGACCGGGCGCACGCTGCTCGAGCGTTTCCGCGAAGACCGCTTGGGCAACACCGCCAGCAGTTTGACCTTCACCACCTTGATTGCGCTGGTGCCCTTGTTCACCGTGGCATTGGCGGTGTTTTCTGCTTTCCCTTTGTTTGGTCAACTGCAAGTGGGTTTGAAGCAATGGCTGGCGGCCAGTTTGATACCCGACCCCATTGCCCAACAAGTGCTGCGCTACTTGAGCACGTTTGCCGCCAAAGCCAATCGGCTGGGCGTGGCGGGGCTGGCCTTTTTGCTGGTGGCGGCGATATCGCTGGTGCTGACCATGGACCGCACCTTCAACGCCATTTGGCGCGTGCGCCGGCCGCGCCCGCTGGCCCAGCGCGTGTTGGTGTATTGGGCTGTGCTCACCTTGGGGCCGGTGTTGTTGGCCGGCAGCTTGGCCTTGACCTCGTACGTGCTGGCCGCTTCGCGCGACTGGGGCTTGGTGTTCACGGCGCTGCAACTGGCTTTGGATACCTTGGGCTTTGCGCTGGCGGTGTTGGGTGCGGCGGCTTTGTTTTATTACGTGCCCAACACGCGGGTGGCGTGGCGCCATGCTTTGGGCGGCGGTTTGTTTGTGGCGCTGGGTCTGGAGTTGACCAAAACCGGCTTGGCCGCTTATTTGCACGCCGTGCCCACCTTCTCGGCCATTTACGGGGCTTTTTCGGCGGTGCCGATTTTGCTGCTGTGGATTTACCTGTTGTGGTTGGTGGTGTTGTTGGGCGCGGTCATCGTCGCTTATTTGCCCACTTTGCTCAGCGGCGTGGCCTGGCGCGGCGACACCCCGGGCGCGGCGTTTCAACTGGCGCTGCAAGTGCTCAAACAACTGGAGCGCGCGCGCCAACACGGTCAAGCGGTGTTGCAAGTGGACGCCTTGGCGCGGCATTTGTACGTTGAAGCCTTGCAACTCGAAGCCGTGTTTGACACCTTGCACCAACTCGGCTGGGTGGGGCAATTAGAAGGCGGCGGCCACACCTTGCTGGTGGACCCGGCCCAAGTCACCTTAGAGCCTTTGATGCGCGCCTTGCTGCTGGGCCCGGGGCGCTCCACCGATTTTGTCTGGACCCAAGGCCTGCAGCCGGATATGCGGTTGAAGGGGGCGTTGGAGGGCTAGTGTGCTGTCCCGCAAATAATTTGCATATGAAATGGCGTCTTCACACCCATGACGGCGTTGCAAATCCGCGTGATAGCGACAGCTATCACTGTGGTTTGCGCCTTGCCCTGGGTGTGAATCCATCCATTTCATTTAATGCAACTATTGACAGGACAGCACACTAGGTTTTGGGTGCCCGCGACGCTTGCTGCGCCAACAACCGCCGTGAGCCGCCTTGGTGGCGGTGGATTTTGATGTCAGCGGCCCAGCTTGGGCTTAAGGCTTGCGCTTGCGCGGTGAGCTGCTCTAGCGCCGCGTTCACGGTTTGTAAGGTGGCGTCGTCTAACACCGACATCAGTTGGGCGTTGATGTCCGCGATTTGTGGGAAAACGGTGTCGTAGAGCTGTTGCCCGGCGGGGGTGAGGTTGATGCGCGCGCGCCTTGGATCTGAGGGCAGGGCGGTTCGCTCTGCCCATTTTTTCTCCACCAACACACCAATGGAGCGTGAGGTGCGGGCGCGGTCAAGTTGCCCTTGCTCGGCCAAATCAGAGGGCGACAAAGGGCCACGGTCGGCCAGCAAGGCGAGCAAACGCCATTCGCGCCGGGTGATGCCGTAGCGGCCTTCGAGCAGGCGAACAATGGGGGCACTGCTGGCGGTGTGTAGCAAATACAGCCGAAAGTTCAGCAACTCGTCCAGCCGCTGGGGGTGGCGCAGTGGGTGTGGTGTGGGCATAAGAGGGAGCACATTAGGGGCGGGTTTTCACTGGTTATGATTGATTAGATCAATTCAAGTGCCGCATCCTAAGCTGTTGCACTACCTCTGTTGCATGATTTCTGTGCATGACCTCTGGGTTTATTTAAAGGAGACAAGATGTTTCAACGCCGCTCACTCATGGTTCAAACTGGCTTGCTGGCTGTCGCTGGTTTGTTGGCTGCCGTTTCACCTGCTTCGCACGCTCAAGCTTTGAGCAACCCGCTGCGCATTGTGGTGGGCTACCCACCCGGCGGCGGCAGCGACCGTGCGGCCCGTTTGGTGGCCGATCAACTGGGCCCGAAACTGGGCGTGACCGTGGTGGTTGAAAACAAGCCCGGTGCCGGTGGCCGCTTGGCCGCGCAATACGTCAAAGCCGCGCCCGCCAACCAAAGCATGATCATGTTGGGCAACCCGGCGGTGATGCTGGTGGCACCTTTGGTCTACAAAGATGTGGGCTATGACCCGGTCCAAGACTTTGTGCCCGTCTCGCACATCAACAACGCCGAGTTTGCGCTGGCTGTGGGCGCAGCGGTGCCGGTCAAATCCTTGTCCACTTTGCTGGCCTGGCTCAAAGCCAACCCCCAGCAAGCCAACTACGGCGTGCCCGCCACCGGCAGCTTGCCGCACTTTTTTGGCCTCATGGTGGAAAAGCAAGCCAAAGTGCAAGCCCAAGTCATTGGCTACAAAGGCTCGGCGCCTTTGCTCACCGACTTGATAGGCGGCCAAATTGCGTTTGCGTTTGATTCCTTGGAAAGCCATGTGACACAACACGAAGCGGGCAAGATCAAAATCTTGGCCACCTCGGGTGACAAGCGCTCGCCGTTCACCCCCGATGTGCCCACGTTTAAAGAGTCGGGCTTGAACTTGGCCTCTAACGGCTGGGGCGTTTTCTTTGCGCCACGCAGCATGCCCCAAGCGCAGGTGGCACAAGTGTCCAAAGCCATACGCGAAGTGATGCAAGACCCGGCCGTTCAGCGCAACTTCTTGGACAGCAAAATGACGCCGGTGGCAAGCACCCAAGCGGAGACCGCCAACATGTTGCGCCAGTTTGCCGCGCAATGGACGCCGGTCATCAAACAATCAGGCTATCAGCCTTGAATGACGGCTAAACCCTTTGAGCACACGGATTGAATCGCCAGTCAGGCTTGGCCATGAAACGTCCTAACATCATTTTCATCGTCGCTGACGACTTGGGTTTTGCCGATTTGGGCTGTTACGGTGGGCGTGACGCCCACTTTGGCCCGGTCTCGCCGGTGCTGGATCAACTGGCCGCCAAGGGCGTGCGTTTTACGCAGGGCTACAGCAATTCACCCGTGTGTTCACCCACGCGGTTTGCCTTGATGACGGCGCGCTACCAATACCGTTTGCGTGGCGCGGCCGAAGAGCCTTTGAGCATTCGCACCAAAGACAACCCCGAGCTGGGCTTGCTGCCCGACTTGCCCACGCTGCCGTCACAACTCAAAGCAGCGGGCTACCGCACGGCTTTGATTGGCAAATGGCATTTGGGCTACCCGCCGCACTTTGGCCCGCTGCGCTCGGGCTATGAGGAGTTTTTTGGCCCCATGTCGGGCGGGGTGGATTATTTCAGCCACTGCGGCAGCAATGGCGCGCACGACTTGTACTTGGATGAAGAAGCGTGCAAAGAAGAAGGCTATTTGACCGACTTGCTCTCGCAGCGCGCGGTCGACTGGGTCAAGCGCATGGCGCCCGGCGCCGATGCCGGCACGCCCTTCTTTTTGAGCCTGCACTACACCGCGCCGCATTGGCCGTGGGAAACGCGCGACGACAAGGCTTTAAGTGCCGAGGTGCACGGCGCTTTGTTTCACTTGCACGGCGGCAACATACACACCTACCGCCGCATGATTCACCACATGGATGAAGGCATTGGGTGGTTGGTGCAGGCGCTGCGCGAGAGCGGGCAACTGGACAACACCTTGATCGTCTTCACCAGCGACAACGGCGGCGAGCGCTTCTCCGACAACTGGCCTTTGGTGGGCGGCAAAATGGATTTGACCGAAGGCGGCATACGCGTGCCTTGGATTGCCCATTGGCCCGCCGTCATACCGGCGGGCACCACCAGCGAACAACACTGCATGACCATGGACTGGTCGGCCACCATGTTGGAATTGGGCCAAGCGCCGCTGCCGGCGGATCAGCCGGCCGATGGCGTGTCCTTAACGTCGGTGCTCAGCAACCCATCGCAGGTGTTTGATCGGCCCTTGCATTGGCGCATGAACCACCGCGGCCAGCGGGCGTTGCGCCACGGCGATTGGAAATACCTGCGCGTGGACGACAACGACTATTTGTTCAACATCCCCGCCGATGAACGCGAGCGCGCCAACTTGGGTGGCCGCCAACCCGAGCGTTTGGCCGCCATGCGCCAAGCCTGGGAAGACTGGAACGCCACCATGCCCACCATTCCGGGCGATGCGGCGGTGCACCTGGGCTACAGCGCCAAAGACATGCCGCAGCGCTGACCTTGCCGCGTATCGGCACCATCTGGCTGGGCCGCGCCAAAACTTGTGGGAAAATAACGCCCATCTTTGCGCGGGCAACAGCGATCAACCCGTGATCAACCAACGATCAACAAGAGCGAGAAAGGCATTGTGGTTATGACACCGCGAACTCAGACAGGCTTGGCCAACACCCCAGCGCGACAGCGCTAAGGGGTTGCAGTTCGCGCCTGCTCGGCTTTTCTCCCACACCCAGCGCGGCATTGTCCGCGCTTTTTTATTTGTTTTTCCCCACGTCTTATGTTGAACATCACACTCCCCGACGGTTCTGTACGCAATTTCCCCGGCCCGGTCACGGTGGCCGATGTGGCCACCTCCATTGGCGCAGGCCTGGCCAAAGCGGCACTGGGCGGCAAAGTCAACGGCCAATTGGTCGACGCCAGCCACCGCATAGAAGCGGACGCCACGCTGGCCATCGTCACGGCCAAAGACGACGAAGGCTTGGAGCTGATTCGCCACTCCAGCGCCCACTTGCTTGCCTATGCGGTCAAAACCTTGTACCCCGAGGCGCAAGTGACCATTGGGCCGGTGATTGACAACGGCTTTTATTACGACTTTTCTTACAAGCGCCCCTTCACGCCCGAAGACTTGGCCGCGATTGAGAAAAAAATGGGCGAACTGGCCGCCAAAGACGAAGCCGTGGTGCGCCGCGTGTTGCCGCGTGATGAGGCGGTGGCCTACTTCAAAGGTTTGGGTGAGCACTACAAAGCCGAGATCATTGCCAGCATTCCCAGCAACGAAGACGTGAGCTTGTACCGCGAAGGCGCATTTGAAGACTTGTGCCGCGGCCCACACGTGCCCAGCACCGGCAAGCTCAAACACTTCAAACTCATGAAAGTGGCCGGCGCTTATTGGCGCGGCGACCACCGCAACGAAATGCTGCAACGCATTTACGGCACCGCGTGGGCCAGCAAAGACGATTTGCAAAAGTATTTGACGCTGCTGGAAGAAGCCGAAAAACGCGACCACCGCAAGCTCGGCCGCGAACTGGATTTGTTCCACCTCGACGAGCATTCACCCGGCACGGTGTTTTGGCACCCCAAAGGCTGGACGCTGTGGCAAGTTGTGGAGCAATACATGCGCCGCGTGTATTTGGACAACGGCTACCAAGAGGTCAAAGGCCCGCAAATTCTGGACGCTGCTCTGTGGGAAAAAACCGGTCACTGGGACAAATACCGCGAGAACATGTTCACCACCGAGTCGGAAAAACGCGACTACGCCTTAAAGCCCATGAATTGCCCGGGCCACATCTTGATTTACAAACAAGGCATTAAAAGCTACCGCGACTTGCCGCTGCGCTTTGGTGAATTTGGCAACTGCCACCGCAACGAACCCACGGGCGGCCTGCACGGCATCATGCGGGTGCGCGCGTTCACGCAAGATGACGGGCATATCTTCTGTACCGAAGATCAGATCCAGGCCGAATGCGTGGCCTTCACAACGCTGCTACAAAAGGTTTACCGCGATTTTGGCTTTACCGAGATCATCTACAAGCTGGCCACGCGGCCCGAAAAGCGTATTGGCTCAGAAGAAAGCTGGGACAAGGCTGAGCATGCGCTTGCAGAAGGACTGCGCGCTTCGGGTTGCGCGTTCGAGTACGCGCCTGGCGACGGCGCGTTTTATGGTCCCAAGATCGAGTACACGTTAAAAGATGCGTTGGGCCGCCAATGGCAGTGCGGCACCATGCAAGTAGACCCCAACATGCCCGAGCGCCTGGATGCGGAGTTTGTGGGCGAAGACGGCTCGCGCCACCGCCCCATCATGCTGCACCGGGCCATCGTCGGCAGCTTGGAGCGTTTTCTCGGGATTTTGATTGAGCAGCACGCGGGCGCGCTGCCCGTTTGGCTGGCCCCCACGCAGGTGGTGGTGCTCAATATCACCGATGCACAAGCCGATTACTGTAGCGAAATTACCAAAACGTTGAGAAATCAAGGGTTTAGGGTAGAGCAAGATCTTCGTAACGAAAAAATTACGTATAAAATACGCGAGCATGCTTTGCAAAAGCTGCCGTACATCTTGGTCGTTGGTGACAAAGAAAAAGCAGCAGGTGCAGTGGCCGTGCGAGCCCGAGGCAACCAAGACCTCGGTGTGATGCCGGTAGAAGCGTTCTTGCAACGCATCACCGAGGATCTCAACACCAAGCAGTGATACCACCCGCGATGGCTTTTGTGGCCTCGCCCGTGGTGTTGCTTCTGGTGGGCGGCACGGCTTTGACACCGGTCAAGGCGTTTTCGCCCTCCGGGCTTTAATTAAAAGGAATTTCACCATCGCTACCAACTTTCGTGACCGCCGCCAGCGTGAAGAACGCGCTCATCGTTTGAACCGGGAAATCATGGCGCCTGAGGTTCGTCTCAGTGGCCCTGAAGGCGAAGCTTTAGGCATCGTCAGTTTGCAAGAAGCCCTTCGCATGGCCGGAGAGCTGGATGTGGACTTGGTCGAAATTGCCGCTACCGCCACGCCCCCGGTCTGTCGTTTGATGGATTACGGCAAGTTCAAATACCAAGAGCAGAAAAAAGCGGCGGAAGCCAAAGCCAAGCAAAAAGTCATTGAGGTCAAGGAAATCAAATTCCGCCCTGGCACCGACGACGGCGACTACAACATCAAAATGCGCAACATCCGTCGTTTTTTGGACGACGGCGACAAATGCAAGATCACGCTGCGCTTTCGCGGCCGCGAGATCACGCACCAAGAGCTGGGCTTGGCCTTGCTTGAGCGCATTCGCACCGAGTTGGGTGATGCCATTGTGGTGGAGCAGTTTCCCAAACTCGAAGGCCGCCAAATGATTATGATGATTGCCCCCGGCCGTAAAAAGCCAGGTGCAAACAACAAACCGGCAGCGCAAGCTGCCACCCCATCAGAGGCTTAAACCCCCGCTGATGACCGTATTAAAGTGCCGCGTGCGGGTTGGTCGCCTGCTGACGGCACTTTGATCAACAAGGGCGTTAAGCCTTTGTTGAAAACCCAAGTGGCTCGGGGCCAGCAAGTTCGCGTCAGGTTCGCGACGCCTCACGAGCACAAACAAGCAAGGAGCAGTCATGCCCAAAATGAAGACCAAGAGCAGCGCGAAAAAGCGTTTTCGCGTTCGTCCCGGTGGCACCGTTAAACGCGGCCAAGCCTTCAAACGTCACATCTTGACCAAGAAGACCACCAAAAACAAACGCCATCTGCGCGGAGCGGTCAATGTGCATGAGACCAACATGGGTCACATGGCACAAATGCTGCCGTTCGCTGGTCTGTAAGGACCGGCTTGTAATCACAGACGAACCAGGAGAAAACACATGCCTCGCGTCAAACGTGGTGTAACGGCTCGCGCCCGCCACAAAAAAGTTCTCGCCCTAGCCAAAGGTTTCCGCGGCCGCCGTGGCAACGTCTTCCGCGTTGCCAAGCAAGCCGTCATGAAAGCCGGCCAATACGCCTACCGTGACCGCCGCACACGCAAACGCGTGTTCCGTCAGTTGTGGATTGCGCGTATCAACGCCGGTGCCCGTGAATTGGGTCTGACCTACAGCCAATTTGCCAATGGCTTGAAAAAAGCGGCCATCGAAATCGACCGCAAAGTGTTGGCCGATCTCGCGGTCAACGACAAAGCGGCTTTTGCCGCCATCGTGGAGCAAGCCAAAGCCAAACTGGCCGCTTGATTCATACCCTTGCTGCCAAGGGCCGCGCACACAGCCGTGGGCGCACCCTGACAGCACGGAACATCAAGGCCAGGGCTTGGCTGACCAAGCACTGGCCTTTTTTCTTTTTTAGATTGCCCCAAACCACGCCATGACCGAGTTGGATACCTTGCTCAGCCAGCTGCCCCAAGACGCCGCTGCCGCGTTTGCCCAAGCGCAAACCCCGGCCGAACTGGAAGACGCCAAAGCCCGCTTTTTGGGCAAAAGCGGCCGCGTCACGGCACTCATGAAAGACATGGCCACGCTCAGCGTGGATGAAAAAAAAGCACGTGGCGCCGCCATCAACCAAGCCAAGCAAGCGATTGAAGCGGCCTTAAATCAGCGCCGCCGCGCCTTGGCCGATGCCCAACTGCAAGCCCAACTGCAAGCCGAAGCCTTGGACGTGACACTGCCCGGGCGCCAGCGCGGCAACGGCGGCCTGCACCCCGTGAGCCTGACCATGGAGCGCATTGAGGGCATTTTTGGCTCTATGGGTTTTGATGTCGCCGACGGCCCCGAAATTGAAAACGACTGGTACAGCTTTACCGCGCTCAACAACCCACCCAACCACCCCGCGCGCTCCATGCAAGACACGTTTTATGTCGACGCCAAAGGCAGCGACGGCATCTTGCTCAATTTGCGCCCGCACACCAGCCCCATGCAAGTGCGCTACGCCCACGCCCACATTCGTGCACACGGCAACGGCTTTGATCCGCGCAGCGGCCAGCTGTTCAATGGCGACATGCCCGAGATTCGCGTCATTGCGCCGGGCCGCACCTACCGCGTCGACAGCGACGCCACGCATTCGCCCATGTTCCACCAATGCGAAGGCTTGTGGATAGGCGAGAACGTGAGCTTTAAAGATTTAAAAGTGGTGTTCACCAATTTTTGCCGCCGCTTTTTTGAAAGCGACGATTTGGTGTTGCGCTTTCGCGCCAGCTTTTTCCCCTTCACCGAGCCCAGCGCCGAGATCGACATCCAATTCCAGAGCGGGCCTTTGGCCGGGCGCTGGCTGGAAGTGGCCGGCTCGGGCCAAGTGCACCCCAACGTGGTGCGCAACATGGGGTTAGACCCCGAGCGCTTCATCGGCTTTGCTTTTGGCATGGGCCCCGACCGCTTGACCATGCTGCGCTACGGTGTCAGCGATTTGCGCTTGTTCTTTGATGGCGACTTGCGCTTTCTTTCGCAATTCCAATAAACCCATCGCGAGCTCACCATGCAATTTCCTGAATCCTGGTTGCGCGCGTTTTGCAACCCGCCCCTGTCCACCCAAGCGCTGGCCGATACCTTGACCATGGCCGGCTTGGAGGTTGAAGAAATGGCGCCCGTGGCGCCGCCGTTTGAACACGTGGTGGTCGGTGAAATCCAAGCCGCCGAACCACACCCCAACGCCGACCGCTTGCGCGTGTGCACCGTGAGCGCCGGGCAAGCCGCGCCGCTGCAAATCGTCTGCGGCGCGCCCAATGCCCGCGTCGGCATCAAAGTGCCGGTGGCCTTGGTGGGCGCGGTGTTGCCCCCAGGTGAAGACGGCAAGCCGTTTGCCATCAAAGCGGCCAAACTGCGCGGCGTTGATAGCGCCGGCATGTTGTGCTCAGCGCGTGAACTCAAACTCTCCGACGACCACGGCGGCTTGCTGGAATTGGCCCAAGACGCCCCCGTGGGCCAAAACATACGCGAGCATTTGCGCCTGGACGACACGCTGTTCACGCTCAAGCTCACGCCCAACCTGGGCCATGCGTTAAGCCTGTACGGCATTGCACGTGAACTCTCGGCCTTGACCGGCGCGCCGCTGCAAACCCCATCTTTTCCCACCGTGAGCGTGGGCCACCCAGACCGTTTGCCCGTTACCGTCAGCGCGCCCGATTTGTGTGGGCGCTTCACCGGCCGCATTGTGCGCGGCGTCAACACCCAAGCCACCACACCGGCGTGGATGGTGGAACGCTTGGCCCGCTGCGGCCAGCGCAGCGTCTCGGCGTTGGTGGACATCTCCAACTACGTGATGTTTGAGTACGGCCGGCCCAGCCACATTTTTGACCTCGACAAAATCCACGGCGGCTTGACCGTGCGCTGGGGCCAAGCGGGCGAGTCACTCAAACTGCTCAATGGCAACACCATCACCGTGGACGAAACCGTGGGCGTGATTGCCGATGACAACAGCGTGGAATCGCTGGCCGGCATCATGGGTGGTGACAGCACGGCGGTCTCTGACGACACCCGCAACGTGTTTGTTGAAGCCGCGTTTTGGTGGCCCGAAGCCGTGTCCGGGCGCTCGCGCCGTTTCAACTTCAGCACCGATGCCGGCCACCGTTTTGAGCGCGGCGTTGACCCTTCCACCACGGCCGAACACGTTGAATACATCACGCAACTGATACTTGAGATTTGCGGCGGCACGGCCGGCCCCTTGGACGACCAAAGCCTCAACCTGCCCCCCGCGCGAACAGTAACTTTGCGCGCGGCGCGGGCGAGCAAAGTCATTGGCATGCCGGTGTCGGTGGCCGACTGCGAACAAGCCTTTCAACGCTTGGGACTGCCCGTGAGTGTGGTCGGTGATGTGCTCACCGTCACACCGCCGCCGTACCGGTTTGACCTCACCGTAGAAGAAGATTTGATTGAAGAAGTGGCCCGTTTGATTGGCTACCAGCGCTTGCCCACCACCGCACCGCTGGCCCCCATCACGGCCCGCTTGCGCCCAGAAACCCAGCGCAGCCCGTTTGCCGTGCGCCGCTTGATCGCCCAGCGCGGCTACCAAGAAACCATCAACTTCAGCTTTGTGGAAGAGCGCTGGGAGCATGAGTTGGCGGGCAACCCCAAGCCCATCCAACTGCTCAACCCCATTGCCAGCCAAATGAACGTGATGCGCTCATCGCTGCTGGGCTCTTTGGTCAACGTGTTGCGCTTTAACGTGGCGCGCAAAGCCGAGCGCGTGCGCGTGTTTGAAATCGGCCGCGTGTTCCGCCAAGACAACAGCGTGGTCGACAGCGACACCAGCGTGGCCGGCTTTGACCAGCCCATGCGCGTGGCCGCCCTGGCTTATGGTGATGTTGATGCGCTGCAATGGGGCAGCGCCGCGCGCAGTGTGGATTTTTACGACGTCAAAGGCGATGTTGAAGCACTGTTGGCGCCACGCCGAGCCCGCTTTGAAGCGGCCGAACACCCGGCCTTACACCCCGGCCGCAGCGCCCGCGTTTACGTGGATGAGCAAGCCATTGGTTTTGTTGGCGAGTTACACCCCCAGTGGTGCCAAGCCTATGACTTGCCCAAAGCCCCGGTGGTGTTTGAGTTGGCGCTGGACGCCGTATTGGTCCACCCCTTGCCACAACCGCAAGCCGTGGCCCGCCACCAAGCCATAGAGCGCGACATTGCCGTGGTGGTGGCCGAGTCGGTCTCACACGACGCCGTGTTGGCCGCCATCCACAGCGCCGCCACCAGCGGCTTGCTGCGCCAAGCCACCTTGTTTGACGTCTACCGCCCCAAACAAGGACAAGAAAACGCCAGTGTGGCCGCCGGTGAAAAAAGCCTGGCCGTGCGTTTGGTGTTCAACCAAGACCAAGCCGTGCTCACCGACGCCGACATCGACGCCGTGCAAGCGGCACTGCTGACCGCGCTGGCCCAAAACGTGGGCGCGCGACTGCGCTAAGGAAAGACCGCAATGACACTGACCAACACGCCAGAGACCAGCGCTTTGACCAAAGCGCAGCTGTCCGACATGTTGTTTGAGCAACTGGGCTTGAGCAAACGCGAATCCAAAGACATGGTGGACGCGTTTTTTGACCTCATCACCGACCAACTGGTGCAAGGCCAAGACGTCAAAATCTCGGGCTTTGGCAACTTTCACATCCGCACCAAAGCCGCCCGCCCGGGCCGCAACCCCCGTACCGGCGAGCCGGTGGCCATTGCCGCACGGCGCGTGGTCACGTTCCACGCCAGCCCCAAACTCAAAGAGCAAGTGCAGTCGCGCTTGCTGCCGCAAGGCCAGGGCCAGCCGCTCACGCCAGCCGATTGATTTTTTGTAGACTTGGGGCTGGTACTGCAGCCCTTCACCCATGGATCAACCCCTGCCCCCCATTCCAGCCAAACGCTACTTCACCATTGGTGAGGTGGGGGAGTTGTGCGGCGTCAAACCCCATGTGCTGCGTTATTGGGAACAAGAATTCACCCAATTGAGCCCCATGAAACGCCGCGGCAACCGGCGCTATTACCAACACCACGAAGTGTTGATGATCCGCCGCATACGCGAGCTGTTGTACGAACAAGGCTTTACCATCAGCGGCGCCCGCAACCGTTTGCAAGAAATGGCGCAGCAGGAGCGGCAAACCAAACGTGCGTCCTTGAGCCCTGCGGGGGAGGGCGCTGCCACGGGCCATGTGGCAGCAGGCGCTGCGCCCGCTGACGCCATGGATGATGCGGGCGTCAGTGCGCCGCTGGCGCTGACCCCAGCGGATGCCCAAGCCCATGTGCGCCGTGAGTTGATCGCGATTCGTGCCTTGCTGGGGCAGTAGGGCAGCGCTTTGCGTTGTCGGTGCAGCAGCTGCCAGGCCAAGACTTTATTGCCAAAAAATGGCACTGATAAAATTTAACCTTGTTGTGTGGACCCATCCCACCATCTGGGTTTGAGCGCGCAGCTCGCGCATTGAAAGTCTTAACAACGGCTTCAACACCATGAAAAAATACCGCTTCTTCTTGTCTGCGTTGGCACTTGGGTTGATGGCCATGTTGTCGGGGTGCACAATGTACAAAGACGTTTGGGTTTCACCCGAAAGCGAACAAGGGATGCTCTGCGTGAGCAATTGCAGCAACCAGCGCCAAGCCTGTGAGCTTCAGCGGCAGGCCCGGCAAGTGGCCGACCAAGTGTTGTACCAACAAGCCCAACGCGACTACACCCGTGCGCTGCAGGTCTATAACACCTGCGTGGCGCAAAACCCACCCGGGCGCTGCACACAGTGGAGTGAAAAAACGGTTGATGACGCAACGGGTAAAGCCCGTGTCCAGCAGGTGTGTGTGTCCAAAAGCTACAGCAACAACTGTGTACAACCTGCAGCACCAGTGGATTTCAATCAAGCTAAAGAAGCCTGTGGGCAAGCCTACCGTTCGTGTTTTCAATCTTGTGGTGGTCGTATAGACCAGGTTGAACTGGAGTAACGCAGCCATGCTGAATCTGACCATACACAGGCAGCACCTGCTGCGCACCATGTTTCGTCGCGACTTGCCCGTTTTGGGGTCACTTGTGGTCTTGTTTTTTTTCTTGGCAGTTGGCGTACTGTTTAATACCGCTCAAGCCCAGACACCCGCGCCTCAGTTGAACTTGCCACGCCTGAAGCTGGGCGCTGGCATGTACGTGATTGACGCGCAAGTGGCAGCCACGCCCGAGCAACGCGCCATTGGCCTCATGAACCGGCGCGAGATGCCGCAGCACGAAGGCATGTTGTTTGTTTTTGAGCAACCCAGTCAGCAGTGTTTCTGGATGAAGAACACCTTGCTGCCGTTGACCGCAGCATTTGTGGCCGACGATGGCCGCATTGTGAATCTGGCCGACATGCAGCCACAAACCACCGCCTCGCATTGCTCAACAGAGCCAGTGCGTTACGTGTTGGAGATGAAACAAGGCTGGTTTGCCGAGCGCGGCCTTAAAGCCGGCAGCCGCTTGCGCGGTCAGCCGTTTGCCGCGCCTTAGTGCTTGTTGGAGCGCCTCAGTGCGGGGCGCTGCGGCTCACACTTCCTGCCCAGACATTGTTCCTTGGGTATAAAAAAAGCCGGCGCTTGTAGCGCCGGCTTTTTGTTGGGTGCGTGAGCGCTGCGGCTAGGACATCACCCCATGCTGGCCAGCACCGCGTTGAGCGTGGCGCTGGGGCGCATGACGGCTTCGAGTTTGGCCATGTCGGGTTTGTAATAGCCGCCAATGTCCACCGGCTGGCCTTGCACCGCATTGAGTTCGGCCACGATGGTGGCTTCTTTTTCGGTCAAGGCTTTGGCCAAGGGTGCAAACTGCTTGGCCAGTTCGGCGTCTTCGGTTTGCGCGGCCAAGGCTTGGGCCCAGTACATGGCCAGGTAGAACTGGCTGCCGCGGTTGTCCAATTGGCCGGTTTTGGGGCTGGGGTTTTTGTTGTTGTCCAGCAGTTGGCCGGTGGCTGTGTCCAGGGTTTTGGCCAGCAGCTTGGCTTTGGGGTTGTTGTTTTTCAGCCCTAAGTCTTCCAACGACACGGCCAACGCCAAGAACTCACCGAGCGAATCCCAGCGCAAGTGGTTTTCTTCCACCAGTTGTTGCACGTGTTTGGGCGCGGAGCCGCCTGCGCCGGTTTCGTACATGCCGCCACCGGCCATCAAGGGCACGATGGAGAGCATTTTGGCGCTGGTGCCCAATTCCATGATGGGGAACAAGTCGGTCAAATAGTCGCGCAAGATGTTGCCGGTGGCGCTGATGGTGTCTTGGCCGCGAATCACGCGCTCCAAGGTGTAGCGCATGGCGCGCACTTGGCTCATGATTTGAATGTCCAAGCCCGCAGTGTCGTGCTCGTGCAAGTACATGCGGACTTTGGTGATCAACTCTTTTTCGTGCGGGCGGTAAGCGTCCAGCCAGAACACCACCGGCATGCCGGAGTTGCGCGCGCGCGTCACGGCCAGTTTGACCCAGTCGCGGATGGCGGCGTCTTTGACTTGGCACATGCGCCAAATGTCGCCTTGCTCCACGTCTTGGCTCATCAACACTTCGCCGGTTTCCAAGTCGGTGATGTTGGCCACGCCCGCTTCGGGGATTTCAAAGGTTTTGTCGTGGGAGCCGTACTCCTCGGCTTTTTGCGCCATCAAGCCAACGTTGGGCACGGTGCCCATGGTTTTGGGGGTCAAACGCGCCGTGCCACTTGCAGAAGTTGATGATCTCTTGGTAGATGCGGGCAAAGGTGGACTCGGGCATGACGGCTTTGACGTCTTTTAAACGGCCATCGGCGCCCCACATCTTGCCGCCGTTGCGAATCATGGCGGGCATGGAAGCGTCCACGATGACGTCGTTGGGCGAGTGGAAGTTGGTGATGCCTTTGGCCGAATCGACCATGGCCAACTCAGGGCGGTATTCATGGCAAGCGTGCAAATCGCGCTTGATTTCTTCTTGTGTGCTTTGCGGCAGTGTGGCGATTTTGTTGTAGAGGTCCACCATGCCGTTGTTGACGTTGATGCCCAACTCGTCAAACAACTTGCCGTGTTTTTCAAACGCTTGTTTGTAGAAAATTTTCACGCAGTGACCAAACACAATGGGGTGCGAGACCTTCATCATGGTGGCTTTAACGTGCAGCGAGAACATGACGCCGGTTTTGTGCGCGTCTTCGATTTCTTTTTCGTAGAAGGCCAGCAGCGCTTTTTTGCTCATGAACATGCTGTCGATCACTTCGCGTTCGAGCAAATCCACTTGCGGCTTGAGCACAATGGTTTTGCCGCTGGCGGTGATCAATTCCATCTTGACTTTGCGCGCCCGGTCCAGCGTCATGGATTTTTCACCGTGGTAGAAGTCGCCGTGGTGCATGTGCGAAACGTGTGAGCGCGAGGCCTGGCTCCACTCAGCCATGCTGTGCGGATTTTTTCGCGCGTACTCTTTCACCGCTTTGGGCGCGCGGCGGTCGGAGTTGCCCTCACGCAGCACCGGGTTGACGGCGCTGCCGGTGCACTTGTTGTAGCGCGCGCGAATGTCTTTTTCTTCTTCTGTGCTGGGGTTTTCCGGGTAATCGGGAATTTTGTAACCCTTGTCTTGCAACTCTTTAATGGCCGCTTTCAACTGCGAAACCGAGGCGCTGATGTTGGGCAGCTTGATGATGTTGGCCTCGGGCTTGAGCGTGAGCTTGCCCAATTCGCTCAAGTGGTCGGGCACGCGCTGGTCTTCGCTCAAACACTCGGGGAACTGCCCCAAAATGCGGCCAGCCACCGAGATGTCGCTGGTCTCGACGTTAATGCCCACCGGTTTGGCAAACGTGCGGACGATGGGCAAAAAAGACCCCGTGGCCAGCAAAGGCGCTTCGTCGGTCAAGGTGTAAATAATGGTTGGTTGTTGAGAGCTCATCGGTTGGTTTCCAATCAAAGTGTCTGTCAAAGGGGTCATCAAGGCCGCCCGTCTCGGTGGCGGCCCGGCTTTAAGTGCAACAGCTTAAAACCAAGGCAAGTTGTGATTTTGCTTTTAACGCGTGGGCTTGAGAACCATTTTTACCCTCAATTTTTCGCACTGCAAAATCTGCGAACCATAAAGTGCAAAAAAATGCCTGAATCAGCCGTGCACCCCTGGGGGGGCAGCTGAAAAACCATCCACCCAATCCGTTACCCTTGGGTTATGCGCACTTTTTACCCTTTAACCGTCACGGCTTGCACCGCCGCCTTGCTGGTGCTCAGTGGCTGCGGCACCCCGTCACGCATCCCCGATCCGTCTTCGCCCACGCGCGCGCCGGTGTATTCGCCCTTATCGGACCAGCAGGCCGATGACATTGCCATTCATGCACTGGGTTTGGTGGGCACGCCTTACCGCTACGGAGGCAACACACCCGACGCCGGGTTTGACTGCAGCGGACTGATTGGCTATGTCTACCGCACCCGCGTGGGCACGGCACCGCCGCGCACTGTGGCACAACTGAGCGGCTGGGGCCAGTCCATAAGCCGCAGCGACAGGCGCACGGGTGGTGTTTGGTGCTGGTCGCACCCCCACCCATGCCGGCATTTACGTCGGTGGGCGGGCGTTTCGTGCATGCCCCCTCCACGGGCGGCACGGTGCGGGTTGACCCTGTGGATTCGGGTTACTGGGCGCGGCAGCAGCCGGCGTTTCGTCGGCCTTGAGGTGGTGCATCCTTTGAACAATGTTTGAAGGATTCCCAAAAGCGGCTTGAGCGACCTGCGGGCGCGGCGCGGTGGGTTGGCGCGCCAGCCGTGCTGGCTTTAAAAACCCACGGCTTGGCGTCTTTGCGTGAATCTGAAGCGCCCAAATACCCTTCGCTCAAGCGCATGATGGCTTGTGATCCACCAAATTCGTCACTGAAGCGGGGCGCCACAATGACTTCGTGACCTCGGGCACGCAAGCCCCGCAATGGCTTCGGGGTGAAAAATGCCATTCCACCATCACGCGCCGGTTGTCGTCCATGATGCGCCAGCGCGGCGCGTCCACCACCGCTTGCGGGTTCTGGCGGTAGCCCGCCCATGCGCGTGGCCACTTGAACGTGGCCTTGCGCCTGCCAGCGACCCCCCCATCACCCCAAAGCTCATCAGCGGACGGCCGTTTTCCATCAAAAACCCGGGAATGATGGTGTGAAAAGGCCGTTTGCCTGGGGCCACTTCATTGGCATGTCCATCAATGAGGTTAAAGCCCCAGCCGCGGTTGTGTAAGGCAATGCCTGTATTGGGCACCACCACCCCCGAGCCAAAGCCTTTGAAGTTGGACTGAATCAAGGACACCATCATGCCGCTGCTGTCCGCTGTGGTGAGGTAGGTGGTGCCGCCGGTGTGGGGCTTGCCGGCGCCGGGGTAGGCCGCGGCATCGGGGTTGAAGCTGGCGGCGCGGCCGGCGCAGGTAGTCGCGCTCCAGCAGTTGCTCAGGCGTCACCGCCATCGCGGCGGGGTCGGCCACGTAGTGGTACACATCGGCAAAGGCCAGCTTCATGGCTTCTATTTGCTGGTGGAAAAAAGCGCTGGAGTCGAGCTCCGGCGTGGGTTGGTCCAAGCTGTCCAAAATGCCCAGCGCCATCAGCGCCGCAATACCTTGACCGTTGGGGCCTATCTCGTGCAGTTCAAGACCGCGATAGCCCATGGCAATCGGGTCCACCCAGTCGGCGCGGTGTGCGGCCAAGTCCGCTTCGTCCAGCAAACCGCCGGTGGCACGGGCGAAGTCAGCGATTTGCACGCGCCAGTGCGCCCCGGTAAAAGTCTTCACCTTTGCTGCGGGGCAATGGCTTCCAACGTGGCGGCTTGGCCTGGGCAGACAAAGCGTTCACCGGCCACCGGCGCGCGGCCCCCAGGGGCAAAGGCGGGTGCAAAACCGGGCTGGTCCAGCAAGCTGGCAATTTGTGCTTGCCACTGGCGGCTGACAATGGGCGAGACCACCCAGCCTTCACGGGCGTAGCCAATGGCGGATTCAAACAAGGCCTCAAAAGGCAGCCGCCCAAAGCGCTCGGACAGTGCACACCAAACCGGAGACGACTCCCGGCACTGTGACACTGTCCCAGCCCCAGATAGGGCATGGCTTGGTATTGGGCAAAATGTGCGCGCGTCCAGCGCTGGGGCGAACGCCCTGAAGCATTCAACCCATGCAGCTTTTGCCCATCCCACACCAAGGCAAACGCATCACCACCAATGCCGTTCATGCAAGGCTCAACCACCGTCAAGGTGATGGCGGCGGCCAAAGCGGCATCAACGGCGTTGCCGCCCCGCTGCAAAATGCGCAACCCCGCTGCCGACGCCAAGGGCTGCGCGGTGCACACCACGTTGTCGGCCAGCACCGGCATGCGCTGCGACGTATAAGGAAAATTCCAATCCAGCGTATGGGTGGTCATCACTTGCACATCCTCGGTTTTTGCACGCCCCTGAGCGCAACGCGTCACAAGGGGCTTATTTTTTGGTCACGGATTGGGCCACCGATTGCCACAACGGCGTACTCGCCAGCGACCAGCTTTTGGAACGCCACTGGTGCGGTGAAGTGCGGCTCCAAGCCGGCTTTTTGTAGCCCCGCTTGCACCGTTTGAGTCTGCCAGCGCCGCTTGCAGCGCCGCCGTCAAGACCTTGGACACATCCGGTGGCGGTGCCCTTGGGGGCATAAATGCCAAAAGGGTTGTCGGCGCGGAATTCGCTCATGCCCAACTCCATCATGGTGGGCGCGTCTGGGAAGGCTTGTACACGTTGCCCAGCCGAGGTTCCCAAAATTCGCAGCTTGCCTGCACGCACCTGGGGCGCGGCTGATGGCACGCTGTCAAACATCATGCTGGTGGTGCCGCTGAGCAAATTTGGCATGGCCTTGGCGCTGCCGGTATAAGGAATGTGCTGCACGTCTACACCATTGAGGCGCTTGAACAGCTCGGACTCCAAATGGGACAAAGAGCCTTCCCCCTGCGAGGCAAAGTTGTACTGCCCCGGGGATTTTTTGAACAAGGCCACCAGCTCTGCCACAGTTTTTACAGGCAAGCTCGCTGGCACCACCAACACATGCGGGGCATTCACCACGCCACCGAGTGCGGTCAGGTCTTGGCGCAAATCCGGTGCGCTGGTGTTGGTTAAAGCGGCAATGGCCGAGCCCGCCACGGAGGCCAGGCCCACGGTGTAACCGTCAGCGGGCGCATGCGCCACCGCTTGTACCCCAATAACCCCAGCCGCGCCTGGGCGATTTTCTACCACCACGGGGCTGCCCAGGGTGGTTTCCATGTGCCGTGCAATCACGCGCACGGCGGTGTCTCCAGCGCCGCCTGGCGGGGCAGGGACAATAAATTTGATGGGCTTGTCTGGAAAAGCCGGTTGCGCAAAGGCGCCTATGGCGCTCAGCAACAGGGTTGCCACCAAGGTGCGACGTAGCAAACCGCCGTGGGCTAGGGAAAATAAGGGCATAGAGGTCAAGCTTTCAGTGTGATGAATGCGTTCAGACGCAGTGGCGATAAACAAAGCCCAGTGGGTGCGGAACGAAAACAGGCCTTAACCGCCCATTGTCGTTCCTGTCTCGCCTTGCCCAGTCCTGGCTTCAGGCCAGGCCGTGTTTGACTGGCTGGGCGGCCGATGCCGCCCAGGGCAAACTTCAGTAGTTCGACTGGGCGAAGGTCCAGTTCACCAATTTGTCCAAGAACGTCTCGACAAATTTGGGGCGTGCGTTGCGGTAGTCGATGTAATAAGCGTGCTCCCACACGTCCACGGTCAGCAAGGCTTTGTCGGCGGTGGTCAGCGGCGTGCCAGCGGCGCCGGTGTTGACGATGTCCACCGAACCGTCAGCCTTTTTCACCAACCACGTCCAGCCCGAGCCAAAGTTGCCCACGGCGCTTTTGACAAAAGCTCTTTAAAGGCGGCGTAGCTGCCCCATTTGGCGTTGATGGCGGTGGCCAAGGCACCGGTGGGCTCGCCGCCGCCACTCGGCTTCATGCAGTTCCAGAAAAAGGTGTGGTTCCAAATTTGGGCGGCGTTGTTGTAGATGCCGCCGCTGGAGGTTTTTGACGATTTCTTCCAGCGTTTTGCTTTCAAACTCGGTGCCTTTTTGCAAGTTGTTGAGGTTGACCACGTAGGCGTTGTGGTGTTTGCCGTGGTGAAACTCCAGCGTTTCTTGCGAGTAATGCGGGGCCAAAGCGTCAATGGCGTAAGGCAGGGGGGGGAGTGTGTGTTCCATGTGGGGTCCTCTTGGGTTTTGTGGTCAACAGAAAAGTGATGATTGTAGGCAAAGGCGTTTGAAATTTTGATGGCAAGCGCGCTTGACCGCTATCGGGTTAGGGGCAAATGTTGAAGGTGGGGTTTGAAGGTGATACTTAGGATTTATCCGTAAATTAAAATACTACCTTGAGTCGCCTGTGCTGCGACGCAGGAGCAGTAAATGGTCAAGGCGCACGCCAACTCTTGGGAAGTGACGGACGAGTTCTGGAAGCGGGTGGAGCCGTTGGTGCCCCAGCCAGTACGCGATCCAGGCAAGCAATATAAACGCGCGGCTGGGGCAGGTCGTCCCACGAAGCCGCCCCGGCTGGTGTTCGAAGCCATCATGTATGTGCTGCGCACCGGCTGCCAGTGGAAGGCTTTGCCTGCTGAGCGCTTTGGCAGTGCCAGCGCGATCCATCAGAAGTTCATGCTGTGGTCCAAGGCTGGGTTCTTTGAGGACTTGTGGCGCGCAGGTCTGGCCGAATACGAAGATTGCGAGGGGCATCGCCTGGCGCTGGCAGAGTATCGATGGAGCTATGTTCAAAGCACCGTTGGCACAAGAGGCAGTGGGGCGCAACCCGACGGATCGGGGAAAAAAAAGGCAGCAAACGGCACTTGCTGGTGGACGGGCGTGGCGTCCCGTTGTCCCTCGTCGTGACAGGAGCCAACGCGCACGACGTGACGCAACTTGAGGCTGTGTTGTCTTCGTGCATGGTCAAGCGCCCCAGCCCTGCACAGCGGCGCAGCAAGCACCTATGTGCTGATGCAGGCTACCGAGGCAAAAACGCACTGAAGATCATCCTGGCCAACGGATACATCCCGCACGTAGTAGACCGCAAGAGCGAGGCACGGCGCAAGAGACGCGATCCGCAGAAGAAGGCCCGCCGCTGGGTGGTCGAAGCCTGCCATGGATGGTTCAACCGATTTCGCAAGCTGTTGGTGCGCTACGAGAAACTTGAACACACTTTCCTTGCGCTCAACCACCTTGCCGCTGCCATCATCGCCCTGCGCAAGATTCACCTGCCTGTCAATATTATTTACGGATAAATCCTTAAGGTGAGTCGTTAATCGTCATGTCCACCCGCCCATCGGCCAACACGGCGCTGACGACTTGGCCGGGCTGGGTGTCGGCCGCGCGCGTGATGGCCTGGCCTTGCTCATCGCTTAACCAGGCATAACCGCGCTGCAACACCAGTTGCGGGTCTAACAGCGCCAGCGCTTGCTGACAACGCGCCAAGCGCTCGTGCTGGCGCGCGTGTTGGCGTTGCACCGCGGGCAGCAACTGGCGTTGTAAACCGTCCAGGCGCTGGCGCTGGGCTTGCCAGTGCAAGCGGTTGTGTTGGTCCAGTCGGTGTGAGAGCGTTTGCAAGCGCGCCCGCGCATCGCCCAAGCGGCCCAAGGGGCCGGCCCAGGTGTTGGGCCAGCCGGTCCAGGTGCTGGGCGCGGCGGTCTACCGATGTGGCGGTCAGGCGCTGCAGTTGCTGCGCCCAGTCGTCCAACTCAACCAGCAAGCTCTGGCGCGTTGGGGGCGCACCAACTCAGCCGCTGCGGTGGGCGTGGGGGCGCGCACATCGGCGGCAAAGTCGCTGAGGGTGAAGTCGGTCTCATGCCCCACGCCGCAAATCACGGGCATGGGTGCTTGCGTGAGGGTGCGCACCACGGCCGGGTCGTTAAACGCCCACAAATCTTCCAAGGAACCACCGCCACGCACCAGCAACAAGACTTGCGATTCGCCCGTTTGGCGGTGGCGGGCGTAGGCTTGCGCCAGCGCCGCGCACAGCGCCGCCGGGGCTTGCGCGCCTTGCACGGCGGCGGGGTAAATCATCACCGGCACATGCGGCACGCGCCGCGCCAGCGCGGTGGCCACATCGTGCAAAGCCGCTGCGCCCAGCGAGGTGACCACGCCAATCGACGTGGGATACGCGGGCAGCGCCCGTTTGCGCGCTTCATCAAAACAGCCTTCGGCCTCTAACAGGGCTTTGAGGCGCAAAAACTGCTCGAACAAGCTGCCTTGGCCGGTGCGGCGCAAGCGCTCAACCACCAATTGCAAGTCGCCGCGTGGGCCATACACATCAAGCCGGCCTTGCACCTCCACCACGTCACCTTCGGCGGGCGCAAAGTCCAGGCCTTGAGCGGCGCGGCGAAACATGGCGCAGCGCAATTGCCCGCTCGCGTCTTTGAGGGTGAAGTAGCAATGGCCGCTGGCCGCACGCGAAAAGCCGCTGATCTCGCCGCGCGTGCTCACGGGGTTTAAAGCGCGCTTGCAAAGTGTCGGCAATGGCTTGCACCAAGGCCCCTACGGGCCAAACGCGCTCGGCAGTCTCTAGCATGGGCCAGTCCTTGACAAAACCTGGCGTGGCCAGGGCTTTTGGCCCGTTTTTTCCTTGCCAGCCAGCACGCGGCGGACAAACTGTCCCCAGCTTGGCGCGACGCGGTGATAGCCAAATTTTTTCTGTATCAACTTAAACACCTTTTTCTAACTATTTGATTTTTATTTGTTTTTATCGACTTAATGTCTCAAAATCGGCGGCTGGCCTTTGGAAGTCGCTGCCACCGGGGCCTGCTGCGCACCAGGTTTTGCACAAAGTTATCCACATATTTGTGGCGCGGCCAGCGCGCAGGCTGTGGTATAGCTTGAGCCCGTTGCCGCTTGGCGCTATGAGCGATAATTTCACCCCTCTAGAAACTCAATACTGTTTTTGTTTTGTTTTCCATCATACAAGCCGCTGGTTGGCCCATTTGGCCTTTGATTGTCCTGTTCTGTTGTGGGTTTGGCGCTCATCATTGAGCGCTTTCTGTCGCTCAAACGCAGCAAAATTGTGCCCCCCACTTTGCTCAGAGAGGCCATCGTGGTCTCACGTCAGAGCCTGCCAACGCCCGGTGTGGTCGAGCAGCTGGAGCAAAACGCTGTGTTGGGTGAGATTTTGGCCAGTGGCTTTCGCGCCGTGGCCAACAACCCGCGCATCAGCGAAGACGATTTGCGCTCGCACATGGAGGCCACGGGGCGCCAAGCGGCGGCCAACTTGCAGCGTTATTTGGGCGCCTTGGCCACCATTGCATCGGCGGCGCCGCTGTTGGGGCTGCTGGGCACCGTCATTGGCATGATTGAGAATTTTTGCCTCACAAGGCAGTGCCGGTGGTATGGCCGTCGGCGGGGGCGATCCGGCGCAACTGGCGCAAGGCATTGCCATTGCGCTGTACAACACCGCGTTTTGGTTTGATCGTGGCCATTCCGGCGTTGATTTTTTGGCGTTATTTCCGCGCCTTGGTCGATGGTTATTTGCTGCAGCTGGAGCTGGCCGCTGAGCAATTTACCCGCCACTTGCTCACGCTCAGGAGCGTGCGATGAACTTTCGCACCGGCACGCGCGATGAGCCTGAAATCAACCTCATCCCGTTCATTGACATCTTGTTGGTGGTGCTGATTTTTTTGATGCTCACCACCACGTACAGCCGCTTCACCGAGCTGAAATTGCGCCTGCCCACGGCAGATGCCGAGGCCATGCGTCAGTCGCCCGAAGAAATCGTGGGTGGGCATTGCCAGTGATGGGCGCTTTTCGGTGGCCGATGAAACCCTGAAAAACCCTTCGGTAGAGGCCATAGCCGCCGCATTACAACGTGCCGCCCAAGGCCGGGACAACGCGGTGTTGGTCATCAGCGCCCGATGCCAACGCCACCCACCAAAGCGTGATTCAAGTCATGGACGCGGCCCGGCGCAGCCAATTGGGGCAAATCACGTTTGCCACGCAAACACCCGCTGCGGCCCGGGCGCCGCGTTAAGCGCCTGTGAACGCTCGCATAGAACAAGGCTTGCGGCGCATCTGGGCCACCCGTGGGCCTTGGGCCCACGCCTTGTTGCCGCTGGCCGCTGTGTATGGCTGGCTGTGGCGGCGGCGCGCAGCGGCGGCGGCTCAACCCAGTCACCAGGTTGAGCGCTTGCCAGTGCCGGTGGTGGTGGTAGGCAATGTGATAACCGGTGGCGCGGGCAAAACGCCGGTCACGCTGGCCTTGGTGCGCGATTTGCAAGCCCACGGCTGGCGCCCCGGTGTGGTCTCACGCGGCTACGGCCGGCGCAGCACCGAGACGCTACCGGTCACGCCCAATAGCGACCCCACACAAGTGGGCGATGAGCCACTGCTGATCGCCCAAACCACCGGTGTGCCGGTGTACGTCGGCACCCGCCGGGCCGATGCGGCGCGCGCTTTGTTGGCCGCGCACGCTTGGCGTCAACCTCATTCTTTGCGACGACGGCTTGCAACACCTGGCCTTGGCGCGTGACGTGGAAGTGGTGGTGTTTGATGAACGCGGCGCCGGCAATGGCTGGTTGCTTGCCCGCCGGCCCGCTGCGTGAACCCTGGCCGCGCCCTGAGCAAGGCCTTGCCGCAAATTGTGGTCCACACCACCGCGCGCAGCCTGGACGCGCGCGTGCTCAGCCAACTGCCCGCCCAACCGGTGGCCGCCTTGGCCGGCATTGCGCGGCCTGAGGCGTTTTTTTGACATGCTGCGCCAGCAAGGCGTGTCCTTATCCACCACCTTGGCCTTGCCCGATCATGCCGACTTGGCCCGCCAATGGCCGGTATTGCGCGCGCGCTTGCGCCAAGCGCCGTTGTGGCTGTGCACGGAAAAAGACCGGGTCAAGCTCAGCCCCTTGCTGGGCGAAGGCGACCCGCCAGTGTTGGCCGTGCCGCTGCAAGTGGCTTTGCCGGCCGACTTTTTTGCCGCTGTGCGCCGCGCACTATCATTGACCATTACGCCCCCAATCCCTGATAACCACCACTGAAACACCTATGGACACCCGACTGCTGGAACTGCTGGTTTGCCCCGTGACCAAAGGCAGCTTGCAATACAACCGCGAGCAACAAGAGCTGATCTCGCGCAGCGCCCGCTTGGCTTACCCCGTGCGCGATGGCATACCCATCTTGCTGGAGAACGAAGCGCGCGAATTGAGCGACCAGGAATTGGAGGCCTAAAGCGTGCCGCCCTTAGCGTTCACGGTGTTGATACCGGCCCGGCTGGCCTCCACCCGTTTGCCCAACAAGCCTTTGGTGGACATTGCCGGCCAGCCCATTGGTGGTGCGTGTGGCCGCGCGCGCCCAAACCCCGGGTGCCCAAGCCGTGGTGGTGGCCACCGACAGCGACGCCATTGCCGCGGCCTGCGCCCAGCACGGCGTGCGCGCCATCATGACCGGCAGCAACCACCCCAGCGGCAGCGATCGCTTGGCCGAGGCTTGCCAGATCTTGGGCTTGGACGGTGACGACGTGGTGGTTAACTTACAAGGCGACGAGCCTTTGATGGCCCCCACGCTGCTCGATGCGGTGGCGCAAACCCTGGTGGACAACCCCGACTGCGTCATGGCTACCGCCGCCCACCCCTTGCACGAAGCCGGTGACTTGAGCAACCCCAATGTGGTGAAAGTGGTGCTCAACAAACGCCAACACGCCTTGTACTTCAGCCGCGCCCCGATTGCGTGGTGGCGCGACGGCATGGGTGAGGCCTGGCAGCAAGGCGGCGTCTCGGCGCTGCCGCCGGCGCCGACGCCGCTGCGCCACATTGGGCTGTACGCCTACCGCGCCGGCTTTTTGCGCCAGTTTCCCACCTTGCCTGCCGCGCCCATTGAGCAATGCGAATCGCTGGAGCAATTGCGCGTGCTCTGGCACGGCGAACGCATTGCCGTGCACGTCACGCAAAAGGCCCCCGGCACTGGCGTGGACACACCCGAAGACTTGGCGCGTGTGCGCCAACATTTCGCCGCTGCCGCGCTGTGATCAGAGGCTGGGCGGCCATGCTATCCTCGCCCGGCTGCCCCACAGGGGCACCGCCAGTGTTTGGCGGCCTATGAAAAAATTTGAAACTTGAACGAAAGAACGCCATGAGACTGATTTTGTTGGGAGCCCCAGGCGCAGGCAAAGGCACGCAAGCCACTTATATTTGTCAGAAACACAACATTCCACAGATTTCCACTGGCGACATGTTGCGCGCAGCCGTCAAAGCCGGCACCCCACTGGGCTTGCAAGCCAAAGCGGTGATGGACTCAGGCGCTTTGGTCAGCGACGACATCATCATTGGCCTGGTCAAAGAACGCATTGCCCAGCCCGATTGCGCCAAAGGCTTTTTGTTTGACGGCTTTCCCCGCACCATTGCCCAAGCCGACGCCATGAAAGACGCCGGCGTTAAGCTGGACTTTGTGCTGGAAATCGACGTGCCGTTTGACGCCATCATTGAGCGCATCAGCGGCCGCCGCTCGCACCCGGCCTCGGGCCGCATTTACCACGTCACCTTCAACCCACCCAAAGTGGCGGGCCTCGACGATGTGACGGGTGAACCCTTGGTGCACCGCGACGACGACAAAGAAGAAACGGTGAAAAAACGCCTAGAGGTCTACAGCGCCCAAACCCGCCCACTGGTGGACTACTACGGCCAATGGGCCGCGCGCGACCCTCAGAACGCGCCCAAATACCGCAAAATCAGCGGCATGGGCAGCGTAGAAGACATCACCTCCCGGGCGTTTGAAGCCGTGGCCCGCTAAAACACCCCCAGCACCCACCCGCGTACGCACACACTTTCGGCATGGACTACCCCGGCAATTTGTTCGTCGTCGCCGCCCCCAGCGGGGCCGGCAAATCCAGCTTGGTCAAAGCCTTGATGGAGTTAGACCAACACATTGCCCCGTCCATCTCCCACACCACCCGGCCCCCACGGGGCCAAGAAGTGGATGGCCGCGAATACCACTTTGTCGACAACGCCACCTTTGACCG
This sequence comes from Morinoia aosen, assembly GCA_030386875.1. Classification (NCBI taxonomy): domain Eukaryota; kingdom Metazoa; phylum Arthropoda; class Malacostraca; order Amphipoda; family Talitridae; genus Morinoia; species Morinoia aosen. The sequence goes on from JASJYW010000026.1 coordinate 21,169,610, forward strand.
CATGGTGGCTGCTGACGAATTTGTGGAATGGGCCAAAGTGCACAACAACCGCTACGGCACCGCCAAAACCGCCATACAAGAGCGCATCGCCCAAGGCGGTGACGTGGTGCTGGAAATCGACTTCCAAGGCGCGCAGCAAAATCAAACAAACCTTTGCCAACGCGGTGTTGATCTTCATCTTGCCGCCCACTTGGGAAGAGCTGCGCTCGCGCCTGCAGCGCCGCGCCGAAGACAGCCCCGAGGTGATTGAGCTGCGGCTGCAAAACGCCGCCCAAGAAGTGGCGCAAGCGCGCAACTTTGACTTCGTTATAATCAACGCCTTGTTCGAGCGTGCGCTGTTTGACCTCAAAGCCATCACCCACGCCCAGCGGCTCAAATACGCCGCGCAGCGTCGGGCCCGCGCCGACACCTTCCAAGCCCTCAACATTCTGTAAAGCAAAGCACATGGCCCGCATCACCGTCGAAGACTGCCTGGAACAAATCCCCAACCGCTTCCAACTCGTACTGGCCGCCACTTACCGCGCCCGCATGCTCAGCCAAGGCCATGCGCCCAAAATCGAGAGCAAAAACAAGCCCGGCGTCACCGCCTTGCGCGAAATTGCCGAAGGCAAAGTGGGTTTGGAAATGCTCAAAAAAGTGCCGATCTAAAACCTTCTGATCGCACCGACAAAAAAGCCCGCTTGTGCGGGCTTTTTTGTTGTGATCCGAATGCAACTTCATTGCATTTCAAACGGTTCGTGAACACGGTGTCGTCTGCTGTGGTGGTTAGCCATTGGCGCAGTTTATGTTTTGTGGTGGCTGCAGCACCACGCCGGGTCATTCGAAGATTGACGTCGACGGGTGCGATTCAAAGTGATGTGTCACCGAGAATAGAGGCCTGACAACCCAAGAGAGGCAGGCAAGAGATGCGCAGACAAAGGCTCAGTGACGAGGAGATCACGAAAAAGCTCAATGCCTACCCGCAGATTCGCCAGGGCATTGAGTCACTGCTGAGCGTGGTGGAAGCCGAGGGCGGCAGCCTCAAGCGGGCTGACGATGCCGAAGAAAGGTTGATTCTTGAGCTTCGCCGCATGGGGCAAGAGGCGATGCAAGTCTGGGCCAATGGTCAGGTCCAGCAAACAGAGCAAGAAGTCCGCCGCACGGGACGCGCCCACCGAGAGGGTAAAAAAAACTCAGCTGGCACACCACCTTCGGCGACATCAGCGTGATGGAGCCCCAGTGCCGTCAAGCGAGCCAACGCATACGCCCCTTTGTCAAGAGCACGGGGGTCAAGTCCAGGGGGCTGCTCACGCCCCTTGCAACGGGCGGTGACGGACTTTGGAGCCGATCTGCCCTATGCCAAGGCGATGGACAAACTCGTAGAGCACTACGGCGTTGTGCTGGGCGAGAGCACCATCCGGCGCGTCACGCAAAGGCACGCACGGCGTATCCATGAGCGAAGTCAAGGCAGACCACTGGGCCTGCCAAAAACAGTGACACATCCACAAAACTTCATCGCTCAGATGGACGGCACCATGGTG
>JASJYW010000026.1:21171629-21197516 GCA_030386875.1 Morinoia aosen
TGAAAACCCGCCCAAAAAGATGGCATAATAGGCGGCTTACTGTGGAGGGGTGCCCGAGTGGCTAAAGGGGGCAGGACTGTAAATCTGTTGGCTTACGCCTACGCTGGTTCGAATCCAGCCTCCTCCACCACAGTGACGCAGCGGCATATTGTGCGTATTGCGACAAGCGTGGTACTGACGTGTTGACCGAGGCGGGAGTAGTTCAATGGTAGAACCCCAGCCTTCCAAGCTGATGACGCGGGTTCGATTCCCGTCTCCCGCTCCAGTGTCGATCTCGGTGTGCAATGTGCGGCTGGGTGGCGTGTGTGACTGATTTGGTTTTTAACTGCGCGGCTGTGATGGCTGTACAGGCCCATGTGGCTCAGTGGTAGAGCACTCCCTTGGTAAGGGAGAGGTCGCGGGTCCGATTCCCGCCATGGGCACCATCCTTATCCTGGTGTTTTATCCTGGTGTTTCCGTAATTTTTGAGCAAATTTTCAAGCGGAGCTGAAAAATGGCAAAAGAGAAATTCGAGCGAACCAAACCCCACGTCAACGTGGGCACGATTGGTCACGTGGATCATGGCAAAACGACGCTGACAGCAGCGATCACCACGGTGTTGGCCACCAAGTTTGGCGGTCAAGCCAAGGCTTACGACCAAATTGACGCCGCTCCCGAAGAAAAAGCGCGCGGCATCACCATCAACACCGCCCACGTTGAATACGAAACCGCCAACCGCCACTACGCCCACGTGGACTGCCCCGGTCACGCTGACTACGTGAAAAACATGATCACCGGCGCCGCTCAAATGGACGGCGCTATTTTGGTGTGCTCGGCCGCTGACGGCCCCATGCCCCAAACCCGCGAACACATCTTGTTGGCCCGCCAAGTGGGCGTGCCTTACATCGTCGTGTTCCTGAACAAATGCGACATGGTCGACGACGCCGAGTTGTTGGAATTGGTCGAAATGGAAGTGCGTGAACTGCTCTCCAAATACGAATTCCCCGGCGACGACACCCCCATCGTCAAAGGCTCGGCCAAACTCGCCATCGAAGGCGACAAAGGCGAGCTGGGCGAAGGCGCCATTTTGAAGCTGGCCGAAGCCCTGGACAGCTACATCCCCACGCCTGAGCGCGCTGTGGACGGTGCTTTCTTGATGCCCGTGGAAGACGTGTTCTCCATCTCCGGTCGCGGTACCGTGGTGACTGGCCGTATCGAACGCGGTGTGGTCAAAGTCGGCGAAGAAATCGAAATCGTCGGTATCAAAGACACCCAAAAAACCACTTGCACCGGCGTAGAAATGTTCCGCAAATTGCTGGACCAAGGCCAAGCAGGCGACAACGTCGGCATCTTGCTGCGCGGTACCAAGCGCGAAGACGTCGAGCGCGGCCAAGTGCTGTGCAAGCCCGGCTCCATCAAGCCCCACACCCACTTCACGGGTGAGGTCTACGTCTTGTCCAAAGACGAAGGTGGCCGCCACACGCCTTTCTTCAACAACTACCGTCCCCAGTTCTACTTCCGTACCACGGACGTGACCGGCTCCATCGAATTGCCCGAAGGCAAAGAAATGGTGATGCCTGGCGATAACGTCTCCATCACGGTCAAGTTGATTGCCCCCATCGCCATGGAAGAAGGCTTGCGTTTCGCTATCCGCGAAGGCGGCCGTACCGTCGGCGCTGGCGTGGTGGCCAAGATCATGGCGTAAGGGATTGGCGGTTTACTGACATCAATCCTATAGAGGGGTATAGCTCACTTGGCAGAGCGTCGGTCTCCAAAACCGAAGGTTGTAGGTTCGATTCCTACTGCCCCTGCCACTGAAATTTTGCATCGCACGGGGTTGTCCTAGTGCTTGTTTTCAGTGGTTTTCAAGCCCGCCGAAGTCGCAAGACCTCTGGTGGGCTTGTGTGCCTCAGGTGTTGTCTTGGGTGTTTTTCTTTGGCAGCGCCGTGGGTGCAGTTTTTTTACAAGCGAATACGAATGGCCTCTTCTGATATCCAAACCGTGAGCACGGGTGCCGACAAAGCCAAAATGGCGCTGGCACTGTTGTTGCTGGTGGGCGGCTTTGTGGCGTTTTATCTGCTCTCACGCCAAGGCGCATGGGCGCAGTGGGGTGCTTTGTTGGCTGCGTTGGCGGCTGCGGCAGCCACTTTTGCCACCGCTGCTGTGGGTCGTCAATTTGTGGGCTATTGCCGCGACTCGGTGCGCGAAGTCAAAAAGTCGTGTGGCCAACCCGCAAAGAAGCCATACAAATGACTTTGTATGTGTTTGCCTTCGTGTTCGTGATGGCTTTGTTTTTGTGGTTGACCGATAAGACGCTGGAATGGCTGTTTTATAGCGTGATCTTGGGCTGGAGGTAAGCATGACTGAAGAGCTGACAAGCCCGCAGGCCGACGAACAAGCGGCCATCGCCGCTGCCAATGCCGCCGCTGGCATGCGTTGGTATGTGGTGCACGCTTATTCCGGTATGGAAAAGGCGGCCGAACGCAACATCATTGAACGGATTCAACGCGCCGGTATGCAGGCCAAATTTGGCCGCATCTTGGTCCCCACGGAAGAAGTGGTTGAGGTCAAGAATGGCCAAAAACGCACCACAGAACGCAAGTTCTTCCCCGGTTACGTGCTGGTTGAAATGGTGATGGATGATGAAACCTGGCACTTGGTGAAACACACCAACAAAGTGACCGGGTTTGTGGGCGGCGCCAAAAACCGCCCGGTGCCGATCTCCGAGGCTGATGTTCAGAAGATCGTCAATCAAATGGAAGAGGGCTCGGACAAGCCGCGCCACAAGGTCGAATTCATGACTGGCGAATATGTGCGTGTCAAAGAAGGCCCGTTTGCTGACTTTAATGGCACGGTCGAAGAAGTTAACTACGAAAAAAACAAGCTGCGTGTATCGGTCACCATTTTTGGCCGTTCCACGCCGGTGGAGTTGGAGTTCAGCCAAGTCGAAAAGACCTGAGGCGGATTCAAGGTTTCAGGTGTGCGTGGGAACGGCCCGACGCGCGCACCGTTGTTTGTAACCGGGTCACCCAACCGCGAGGAGGTTGTGGCAGCCAGCAGGCAACCCTTGGGTTGTCATCGCAGGTTAAGCCCAACCGCTGGCACTCGCAGGAGTTTTAACCATGGCGAAAAAAATCGTCGGCTTTATCAAACTGCAAGTTCCTGCAGGTAAGGCCAACCCTTCCCCTCCAATTGGCCCGGCTTTGGGTCAACGTGGCCTCAACATCATGGAGTTCTGCAAGGCGTTTAACGCCCAAACCCAAGGTGTAGAGCCCGGACTGCCGCTGCCGGTGGTGATCACGGCTTTTGCAGACAAAAGTTTTACCTTCATCATCAAAACCCCACCAGCCACAACGCTGATCAAAAAAGCGATCAAGCTGGACAAGGGCTCTTCGGTGCCCAACAAAAACAAGGTCGGCAAAATCACGCGCGCTCAGCTCGAAGAAATTGCCAAAACCAAAATGAAAGACATGACCGCTGCTGATGTGGACGCCGCTGTGCGCACCATCGCCGGTTCGGCCCGTTCCATGGGCGTGATTGTGGAGGGCGTGTGAGATGGCCAAGTTAACCAAAAAACAAAAAGCCGCTGCTGGCAAAGTCGACAGCAACAAGCTCTACGCCTTGACCGATGCGCTGACCATCATCAAAGAATGTGCCACCGCCAAGTTTGACGAGTCCATTGACGTGGCCGTGCAACTGGGCATTGACGCCAAAAAATCTGACCAAGTGGTGCGTGGCGCCGTGGTGTTGCCCAATGGCACCGGCAAAACCAAACGCGTGGCCGTGTTTGCCCAAGGTGCCAAGGCTGAAGAAGCCAAAGCCGCTGGCGCTGACGTGGTGGGCATGGACGATTTGGCCGCTGAAGTCAAAGCCGGCAACATCAACTTTGATGTTGTCATTGCTTCGCCCGACGCCATGCGCGTGGTCGGTACCTTGGGTCAAGTGTTGGGCCCACGTGGCTTGATGCCTAACCCCAAAGTGGGCACCGTGACACCCGATGTGGCCACGGCAGTGAAAAACGCCAAAGCCGGTCAAGTGCAATTCCGCGTCGACAAAGCCGGTATCGTGCACGGCACCATTGGTCGCCGCTCGTTTGAAGCCGACAAACTCCAAGGCAACTTGGTGGCTTTGATTGATGCGTTGAACAAAGCCAAGCCCGCCACCAGCAAAGGTGTTTACCTGCGCAAGTTGGCGGTGTCCTCCACCATGGGTGTGGGCGTGCGTGTGGACTTGCAAACCGTGGCCGCTTAATTGGCGATCACTGGCAGAGGTTTGAAGTAGAAAAAAGATTTTCGTGAAAAAATTTTCGTGCATTGGCCCCGCATAGGGCCAGTGGCACGGATGTGGTGGGTCCACCCCAGAGCGTCAGCTCCGTGGTGGGGCCATCCAAGACCGCTGGCGCGGCGCGGGTGCAAACCCCAGCCGCTTAAACACCCAGCCAGCGCAGATGGCGATCCCGCTGCAGATGGATGTATTTCCTGAAACAGGTGGTCGCTGCAACCCGGCGCACAAAAGGCCTTGGCCTGATGTGCATTTTTAAGGAGTAGACCTTGAGTCTGAATCGCAGTGAGAAAGAAGCCGTCATCGGTGAGGTGTCGGCACTCGCAGCTAAAGCTCAAACGCTCGTGATGGCAGAGTACCGTGGCATCACGGTCGCCGACATGACCCAATTGCGCGTGAATGCACGCAGCCAAGGCGTAACCCTGAGTGTTCTGAAAAACACTTTGGCACGCCGCGCTGTGGCAGGCACGGGCTTTGAAGTCGCGGTTGACCAGATGACCGGACCGCTCATCTATGGCTTTTCCGAAGACGCAGTGGCCGCCGCCAAAGTGGTGGCCGACTTCGCGAAAACCAACGACAAGTTGGTGATTCGCGCAGGTGTGTACGGCGGCAAAAACCTGGATGCCAACGGCGTCAAGCAATTGGCCAGCATCCCCACCAAAGAGGTGTTGTTGGCGCAGTTGCTGGGCTTGATGCAGTCGCCCATTTCGCGTACCGCGCGTGTGTTGGCGGCCTTGGCCGAGAAAAAAGGCGAAGCCCAAGCCGCTTAAGGCTGGAGCTGAGTTACGCAAGCAATATTTGTTTTAGGAAATCAAAATGGCATTCGATAAAGACGCATTTTTGACCGCACTGGACAGCATGTCGGTCATGGAACTCAACGAATTGGTGAAAGCCATCGAAGAGAAATTTGGTGTAAGCGCTGCTGCTATGGCAGCGCCTGCCGCAGGTGGCGGTGGTGGTGGTGCAGCCGCTGCTGAAGAGAAGACCGACTTTGACGTGGTGTTGGCAGAAGCCGGCGCCAACAAAGTGTCGGTGATTAAAGCCGTGCGCGAAATCACCGGTTTGGGCCTCAAAGAAGCCAAAGACTTGGTCGACGGCGCGCCCAAAACCATCAAAGAAGCCATGCCCAAGGCCGATGCTGAAGCAGCCAAGAAAAAGCTGGAAGAAGCTGGCGCCAAAGCCGAACTCAAATAATTCGGTTTTTACCAAGGCTGGGGAGCCCTTTGGGGCCCTCCAGCCTTTGGTGTGTTTAGAAAGCCTTGCTTTTTAAAGGCACCGATAAGCCCACCCTGGCGGGTGGTTTTATCAGTGTCTTCTGATCCCGACTGCAGAAGACCACTTGGTTCGGGTTGGCGCTTTGCGTGCCAATCGTCCGCCAACGGCAGGTAGTGGCTTGCCGCCAAGTCTGTCAGCGCCGCTGACACGACAGTCGCCACAGACCTCAAGCTCGGAGATCTCATGGCATCCGCATCGACTTATTCCTATACCGAACGCAAACGCATACGCAAAAGCTTTGGCCGCCGCGAACATGTGTTGTCCATCCCCTATTTGCTGCAAATGCAAAAAGACGCTTACACCGCGTTTTTGCAAGCAGACAAAGCGCCTAAAAAACGCGCCGCTGAGGGATTGCAAGCCGCTTTTGAAGCCGCCTTCCCCATCGTCTCCCACAATGGTTTTGTGGAGATGAAGTTTGTTGAATACAACTTGGCCAAGCCCGCATTTGATGTGCGCGAATGCCAAACCCGTGGTCTCACTTTCTCGTCGGCCGTGCGCGCCCGCGTGCAACTCATCATTTACGACCGCGAGTCCTCGACCTCGCAGTCCAAAGTGGTCAAAGAGGTCAAAGAGCAAGAGGTTTACATGGGCGAAGTGCCTTTGATGACCGACAAAGGCTCGTTCATCATCAACGGTACCGAGCGCGTCATCGTCTCGCAGCTGCACCGCTCACCAGGTGTTTTCTTTGAACACGACAAAGGCAAAACCCACAGTTCGGGCAAGCTGCTGTTCTCGGCCCGCATCATTCCTTACCGTGGTTCGTGGTTGGATTTTGAATTCGACCCCAAGGACATGTTGTTCTTCCGCGTCGACCGCCGCCGCAAAATGCCGGTCACGATTTTGCTCAAAGCCATTGGCTTGACGCCTGAAGCCATCTTGGCCAACTTCTTTGTCAACGACCACTTCCGCCTTATGGACAGTGGCGCGCAAATGGAGTTTGTCGCCGAGCGCTTGCGCGGCGAAGTGGCGCGCTTTGACCTCACCGACAAATCGGGCAATGTGGTGGTGGCCAAAGACAAACGTATTACCGCGCGTCACACGCGTGAGCTGGAGCAATCGGGCACCACCCACGTCAGCGTCCCCGAAGACTTTTTGCTCGGCCGCGTCGTGGCCAAAGACATTGTGGATGCCGACACCGGTGAAATCATTGCCAAGGCCAACGACGAGTTGACCGAAGCCTTGCTCAAAGCCTTGCGCAGCGCCGGCGTGGTGGACTTGCCTTGCTTGTACACCAACGAGTTGGACCAAGGCGCTTACATCAGCCAAACCTTGCGCGCCGATGAAGCGGCTGACGAGTTTGCCGCCCGTGTCGCCATTTACCGCATGATGCGCCCTGGCGAGCCACCGACCGAAGACGCGGTGCAAGCCTTGTTCCACCGCTTGTTCTACAACCCCGATACCTACGACTTGTCGCGCGTGGGCCGCATGAAGTTCAACGCCCGCGTGGGCCGCGACGAGTCCACCGGCCCCATGGTGTTGTCCAACGACGATATCTTGGCCGTGGTCAAAATCCTGGTCGATTTGCGCAACGGCAACGGCGAAGTTGATGACATCGACCACTTGGGCAACCGCCGCGTGCGTTGCGTGGGTGAGTTGGCCGAAAACCAATACCGCACCGGTTTGGCGCGGATTGAAAAAGCCGTCAAAGAGCGCTTGGGTCAAGCCGAGCAAGAGCCTTTGATGCCGCACGACTTGATCAACTCCAAGCCCATCTCGGCCGCGCTCAAAGAGTTTTTTGGCGCCTCCCAGCTGTCGCAGTTTATGGATCAAACCAACCCCTTGTCGGAGATCACGCACAAGCGCCGCGTCTCTGCTTTGGGCCCAGGCGGTTTGACGCGTGAGCGCGCCGGCTTTGAAGTGCGTGACGTGCACGTCACCCACTACGGTCGTGTGTGTCCGATTGAAACGCCAGAAGGTCCTAACATTGGTCTGATCAACTCGCTGGCTTTGTACGCACGCTTGAACGAATACGGCTTTATCGAAACGCCGTACCGCCGCGTGGTGGACAAACAAGTGACCAACGAAATCGATTACCTCTCGGCGATTGAAGAAGGCAAATACATCATTGCCCAGGCCAACGCCGTGTTGGACGACAAAGGCCGCTTGAGCGGTGACTTGATCTCGGCCCGTGAAAAAGGCGAATCGGTACTGGTCAGCGCCGAGCAAGTGCAATACATGGACGTTTCGCCGACGCAGATTGTGTCGGTGGCGGCTTCTTTGGTGCCCTTCCTGGAGCACGATGACGCCAACCGCGCACTCATGGGCGCCAACATGCAGCGCCAAGCGGTGCCGACGTTGCGCCCCGAAAAAGCCTTTGTGGGCACGGGCATTGAGCGCGTCTCCGCGATCGACTCGGGCACCGTGGTCACGGCCACACGCGGTGGTGTGGTGGACTACGTGGACGCCACCCGCATCGTGGTACGCGTCAACGACGACGAAACCATGGCCGGCGAAGTGGGTGTGGACATCTACAACCTGCTCAAATACCAGCGCTCCAACCAAAACACCAACATCCACCAACGCCCCATCGTCAAAAAAGGCGACCAGTTGGCCAAAGGTGATGTGGTGGCTGATGGCGCCTCCACCGACCTGGGTGAATTGGCCTTGGGCCAAAACATGTTGGTGGCCTTCATGCCATGGAACGGTTACAACTTCGAAGACTCGATTTTGATCAGCGAGCGTGTGGTGGCCGAAGACCGCTACACCTCCATCCACATCGAAGAGTTGGTGGTGATGGCGCGTGACACCCGCTTGGGCGCCGAAGAGATCACCCGCGACATTCCCAATTTGGCCGAGCAACAACTCAACCGCTTGGACGACTCCGGCATCATTTACGTGGGCGCCGAAGTGTTGCCCGGTGATGTGTTGGTGGGCAAGGTCACACCCAAAGGCGAGACCACGTTGACGCCAGAAGAGAAGCTGCTGCGTGCCATCTTTGGTGAAAAAGCCTCGGATGTGAAAGACACCTCGTTGCGTGTGGATCAAGGCTCACAAGGCACGGTGATTGACGTTCAAGTCTTTACCCGCGAAGGCATCCAGCGCGACAAACGGGCCCAGCAAATCATTGACGACGAGCTCAAGCGCTTCCGTTTGGATTTGAACGACCAGTTGCGCATTGTTGAAGCCGACGCTTTTGACCGTATCGAAAAACTGCTGGTGGGCAAAGTGGCCAATGGCGGCCCGAAAAAGTTGACCAAAGGCAGCAAAATCGACAAAGCGTATTTGGCCGAAGTCGAGAAATACCACTGGTTTGACATCCGCCCCGCCGATGACGACATTGCCGCGCAACTGGAGTCCATCAAAAACGCCATGGCGCAAACCCGCCACAGCTTTGATTTGGCCTTTGAAGAAAAGCGCAAAAAACTCACGCAAGGCGACGAGTTGCCTGCGGGCGTTTTGAAAATGGTCAAAGTTTATTTGGCTGTGAAACGCCGCCTGCAACCTGGCGACAAAATGGCCGGCCGCCACGGCAACAAAGGTGTGGTCTCCAAAATCGTGCCGATTGAAGACATGCCTTACATGGCCGATGGCACACCGTGCGACATCGTGCTCAACCCGCTGGGCGTGCCCTCGCGCATGAACGTGGGTCAGGTGTTGGAAGTGCACTTGGGCTGGGCCGCTAAAGGCATTGGCCAGCGCATTGGTGACATGTTGCAGCGCGAAGCCAAAGTGACCGAGTTGCGCCAGTTCATGGAAAGCTTGTACAACAGCACCGGCAAAAAAGAAGATTTGGGCAAACTCAGCGACACGGAAATCCGTGAAATGGCGGAGAACCTCAGCAGCGGCGTGCCATTTGCCACGCCGGTGTTTGACGGTGCGGCGGAAGAAGAAATTCGCGCCATGCTCAAGTTGGCTTACCCAGACGACATCGCCCAAGCCAAAGGCTTGACCGAGACCCGCACCCAAGCGCAGTTGCACGACGGTCGCACCGGTGAGGCGTTTGAGCGCAAAACCACCGTGGGTTACATGCACGTGCTCAAGCTGCACCATTTGGTGGACGACAAAATGCACGCCCGCTCAACCGGTCCTTACTCGCTGGTCACGCAACAACCCTTGGGCGGCAAAGCTCAATTCGGTGGTCAGCGTTTTGGTGAGATGGAGGTGTGGGCGCTGGAGGCTTATGGCGCGTCTTACATCTTGCAAGAGATGCTCACCGTCAAGTCCGACGACGTGCAAGGCCGCACCAAGGTGTACGAGTCCATCGTCAAAGGCGAGCACGCGATAGAGGCCGGCATGCCCGAGTCTTTCAACGTGTTGGTCAAAGAAATTCGCTCACTGGGCCTAGACATCGAACTCGAGCGTTCGTGAGTCATTGAAGTAAAGGAAACCCAACCATGAAATCCTTGCTCGACCTGTTCAAGCAGTTCACCCCCGACGAGCACTTTGATGTGATTCGTATCGGCTTGGCCTCGCCGGAAAAAATCCGTTCTTGGTCTTTTGGTGAGGTGAAAAAACCCGAAACCATCAACTACCGCACCTTCAAACCCGAGCGCGACGGTTTGTTTTGCGCCAAGATTTTTGGTCCCATCAAAGACTACGAATGTTTGTGCGGCAAATACAAACGCCTCAAACACCGTGGTGTGATTTGTGAGAAGTGCGGCGTTGAAGTGACACAAACCAAAGTGCGCCGCGAGCGCATGGGTCACATCGATTTGGCCGCGCCTTGCGCCCACATCTGGTTCCTCAAATCCTTGCCTTCGCGCTTGGGTTTGGTGTTGGACATGACGCTGCGCGACATTGAGCGCGTGCTCTACTTTGAAGCCTATGTGGTGACCGACCCGGGCATGACGCCGCTGAAAAAATTCGGCATCATGACCGAGGACGACTACGACGCCAAGCGCCAAGAATACGGCGATGAGTTCGTGGCCAAAATGGGCGCTGAAGGCATTAAAGACTTGCTCGAAAGCATTGAGATCGACGCGGAGATTGAAAAACTGCGCAACGACTTGACCGGCTCTGAGCTCAAGATCAAGAAAAACGCCAAACGCCTCAAAGTGTTGGAAGCGTTCAAAAAAAGCGGCATCAAACCCGGCTGGATGGTGCTCGACGTGTTGCCGGTGTTGCCACCGGACTTGCGTCCGTTGGTGCCGCTGGACGGTGGCCGTTTTGCCACCTCGGACTTGAACGACTTGTACCGCCGCGTCATCAACCGCAACAGCCGTTTGCGCCGCTTGTTGGAGTTGAACGCGCCAGAAATCATTGCGCGCAACGAAAAACGCATGTTGCAAGAGTCGGTGGACAGCTTGCTGGACAACGGCCGCCGCGGCAAAGCCATGACGGGTGCCAACAAGCGCGCGCTCAAGTCACTGGCCGACATGATCAAAGGCAAGAGCGGCCGCTTCCGCCAAAACTTGCTGGGCAAACGGGTCGACTACTCGGGCCGTTCGGTGATTACCGTGGGCCCAACCCTCAAGCTGCACCAATGCGGTTTGCCCAAGTTGATGGCCTTGGAATTGTTCAAACCCTTCATCTTCTCGCGCTTGGAGGCCATGGGCATTGCCACCACCATCAAAGCGGCCAAGAAAGAAGTGGAAGCGGGCACGCCCGTGGTGTGGGACATCTTGGAAGAGGTGATCAAAGAGCACCCTGTGATGCTCAACCGCGCGCCGACGCTGCACCGTTTGGGCATTCAAGCGTTTGAGCCCATCTTGATTGAAGGCAAAGCCATTCAACTGCACCCGCTGGTGTGCGCGGCCTTTAACGCCGACTTTGACGGTGACCAAATGGCCGTGCACGTGCCGCTGTCGGTGGAAGCACAAATGGAAGCACGCACCTTGATGCTCGCTTCCAACAACGTGTTGTTCCCCGCTTCGGGCGAGCCATCGATTGTGCCGTCGCAAGACGTGGTTTTGGGCTTGTACTACACCACCCGCGAGCGCATCAACGGCAAAGGCGAGGGCATGATGTTTGCCGATTTGGGCGAGATCGAGCGCGCGCTGGCTGCCGGCGCGGTTGAACTCACCGCCAAAATCAGCGTGCGTTTGACCGAATGGGTCAAAGACGCGAGCAGCGGCGAATTTGTGGCCCAAACCAAGTTGGTGGAAACCACCGCCGGCCGTGCTTTGTTGTCAGAAATTTTGCCCAAAGGCTTGCCGTTTGAGCACATGAACAAAGCGCTCAAGAAGAAAGAAATTTCCAAGCTCATCAACATTGCTTTCCGCAAGTGTGGCTTGAAAGAAACCGTGGTGTTTGCCGATCAGTTGCTGCAAAACGGCTTCCGTTTGGCCACGCGCGCGGGCATCTCGATTGCCATTGACGACATGTTGGTGCCGCCAGAGAAGCACGCCATCATTGACCGCGCCGAGACCGAGGTGAAAGAAATCGCCAAGCAGTACTCATCGGGTCTGGTGACCGCTGGCGAGCGCTACAACAAAGTGGTGGACATTTGGGGCAAGGCCGGTGACGAGGTCTCCAAAGTCATGATGGCGCAATTGGCCAAAGAAAAAACCATTGACCGCGCCGGCAACGAAGTCGAGCAAGAGTCGTTCAACTCCATTTACATGATGGCCGACTCCGGCGCGCGCGGCTCGGCGGCGCAGATTCGCCAGTTGGCCGGTATGCGTGGTTTGATGGCCAAGCCCGATGGCTCCATCATTGAGACACCGATCACGGCCAACTTCCGCGAAGGCCTGAACGTGTTGCAGTACTTCATCTCCACCCACGGTGCGCGTAAAGGCTTGGCCGATACGGCGCTCAAGACCGCCAACTCCGGTTACTTGACACGCCGCTTGGTGGACGTGACGCAAGACTTGGTGGTGGTCGAGCAAGACTGCGGCACCAGCGACGGCACGGTGATGCGCGCCATTGTTGAAGGCGGTGAGGTGATTGAGTCCTTGCGCGATCGCGTGCTGGGCCGCACTACGGCCGAAGAGGTGCTCAGCCCCGAGACCCAAGCGGTGCTGGTGCCCGCCGGCCAAATGCTGGACGAAGACGTGTTGGAAGTGCTCGAAGCTGCGGGTGTGGACGAAGTCAAAGTGCGCACGGCATTGACTTGCGAAACCCGTTACGGTTTGTGCGCCAAGTGCTACGGCCGCGATCTGGGTCGCGGCGGCTTGGTCAACATTGGCGAAGCGGTGGGTGTGATTGCCGCGCAGTCGATTGGCGAGCCCGGCACGCAGCTGACCATGCGTACCTTCCACATCGGTGGTGCCGCTTCGCGCGCCGCCGTGGCCTCCAGCGTGGAAGCGCGTTCCAACGGTGTGGTGAGCTTTAACGCCACCATGCGTTACGTGACCAACTCCAAAGGCGATTTGGTGGTGATTGCACGTTCGGGCGAAATCGTTTTGCACGACGAACACGGCCGCGAGCGCGAACGCCACAAAGTGCCGTATGGCGCGATCTTGTCCATCAAGCCCGATCAAACCATCAAGGCCGGCACCATCTTGGCCAACTGGGATCCGCTCACACGACCCATCATCACCGAGTTTGCCGGCCAAGTGCGCTTTGAGAACGTGGAAGAGGGTTTGACCGTTGCCAAGCAAGTGGACGATGTCACCGGCTTGTCCACGCTGGTGGTGATTGACCCCAAACGCCGCGGTTCAACCAAAGTGGTGCGCCCACAAATCAAGTTGATCGATGCCGCCGGCCAAGAGGTCAAGATTCCCGGCACCGACCACGCTGTGACCATTGGCTTCCCCGTGGGCGCGCTGATTCAAGTGCGCGACGGCCAAGACGTGGGCCCCGGCGAAGTGTTGGCTCGCATCCCGGTTGAAGGCCAGAAAACCCGTGACATCACCGGCGGCTTGCCGCGTGTGGTGGAAATGTTTGAAGCCCGCACGCCCAAAGACAAAGGCTTGTTGGCTGAGATTACCGGCACGGTCTCTTTTGGTAAAGAAACCAAAGGCAAGGTGCGTTTGCAAATCACCGATCCCGACGGCAAAGTCTGGGAAGAGTTGGTGCCCAAAGAGAAAAACATCGTGGTGCACGAAGGCCAGGTGGTCAACAAGGGCGAGAGCGTGGTGGACGGCCCGGCCGATCCGCAAGACATCTTGCGTTTGCTGGGCATTGAAGAGTTGTCGCGCCACATCGTTGATGAGGTGCAAGACGTCTACCGCTTGCAAGGCGTGAAGATCAACGACAAACACATTGAAGTGATTGTTCGTCAGATGTTGCGTCGCGTGGTGGTGGAGAACACGGGTGACTCCAGCTACATCGGCGGCGAGCAAGTTGAGCGCAGCGAAATCCTCAACACCAACGATGCTTTGCGTAGCGAGGGCAAATTGCCTGCGACGTACAACAACGTGTTGTTGGGTATTACCAAAGCCTCGTTGTCCACCGACTCGTTCATCTCGGCGGCTTCTTTCCAAGAGACCACGCGTGTCTTGACCGAAGCGGCCATCATGGGCAAGCGCGACGAATTGCGTGGCTTGAAGGAAAACGTCATTGTGGGTCGTTTGATTCCTGCCGGCACCGGCATGGCTTACCACGATGCCCGCCGCGTGCGCGAAAAAATGGACGACGAAGAACGCCGCGCCATTGCCGAGGCCGATGCTGAGCAACTGGCGGTGGATCAAGCCGCCAGCGAAAGCGAAGCCGCGGAGTAAGCCACGCGCTGATTGCGTGTCATCACAACGCCCCGTGCTGTTTGGCCCGGGGCGTTTTTTCTTTCACCTGTTTCTCTTGTTGATACGTCGTCGGTAGTTTTTTTATGTCTTCTCCAGTCTCATCGGCCATTACGTTGGCGGCGCAATTGCAGGGCGCGGCCCAGGCCGTGCGCGCGGTTGAAGCTGGGCGCTCGCTCAGCGCGGCCTTGCCTGAAGTGCCCGCGGCGCTGCGGCCCGGTGCGCAGGCGCTGGCGTTTCATGCCTTGCGTCATTGGGGTGAGAGCCGCGCCGTGTTGGCGCAACTGGCGCCGCGTGCGCCAACGCCGGCCACGCGGGCGTTGTTGGCGGTGAGCTTGCCATTGCTGTGGCCCGACTTGCCTGAATACGCGCCGCATTACCCCGCTCACACCGTGGTCAGTCAAGCGGTGCAAGCGGCCAAAGCGGCGCATGAGACGCGGGCGCAAGCGGGCTTTATCAACGCCTGTTTGCGCCGCTTTCAGCGCGAAGCCGAGGCCTTGTTGCAAACGGTGCGTGCCGATGCAGCGGTGGCGTGCAACCACCCGGCGTGGTGGTTGCAGCAGTTGCAGCGCGACCATCCCGATCATTGGCCGGCCATTGTGGCCGCCAACAACCGCCCCGCGCCCATGACGCTGCGCGTCAACCGCCGCCGTTTAAGCCGTGACGCCTATGGCGAACATTTGCACGTCCAAGGTCTGGCCGCGCAAGCGGTGGGCGAAGACGGCTGGGTGTTGGCACAAGCGTGTCCCGTGGAACAGTTGCCGGGTTTTGCCCAGGGCTGGGTATCGGTGCAAGACGCGGCTGCGCAACAAGCGGCCTCTTTGTTGTTAGAGGGTTGGGCGCCGCCGCCAGGAGCCCGTGTGTTGGATGCTTGCGCCGCCCCCGGTGGCAAAACCGCTCACGTGCTCGAATGCGCCGATGTGGATATGTTGGCCTTGGATGTGGACGCCCAGCGCTTACCCCGCATGGCGCAAAATTTGGCGCGCTTAGGGCTGCACGCCCGCGTGCGCCAAGGCGATGCCGGTGCGCCGCAGACGTGGTGGGACGGCCAGCCGTTTGATGCCATTGTGCTGGACGCGCCGTGCACGGCTTCGGGCATTGTGCGCCGCCACCCGGACGTGCGCTGGTTGCGCCGCGCAAGCGACATCCCGCAATTGGCGGCCCAGCAACGCCGTTTGCTTGATGCCTTGTGGCCGCTGCTCAAACCCGGTGGCCGCCTGCTGTATGCCACTTGTTCGGTGTTCCGCGCCGAAGGTTCTGAGCAGGTGCAACTGTTTCTTGAACGCCACAACAATGCCCAATGCATGGCCTCGCCCGGCCATTTACTGCCCTCAGCACCGAAGTCTGCGCGTGAGTTCAACGACAATGCACAGGGTGAGCACGATGGATTTTTTTATGCCCGACTGGATAAGGCGCGCGACTGAACACGCGGCCGGGCGTTGCCGTGCCTGGATGCGGCATTGGAGGCTATCGTCGATGACCCACGGGTTGGTGGTTGTATGGATAGCGCTGCTGCTGTCTGTGTCTGGGGCGCATGCCCAAGACAAAGCAGTGAGTCTGGAGCGCACGGCCGAAGGGGTGTTGCTGTCGGCGCGTGAGCCGTTGGTGATTGGGCCGGCGGTGGAAGAGGTGCTGAGCAAAGCCGTGCCTTTGTATTTCACCTACCAAGTTGATGTATTCCAATCCCGCTGGTATTGGTCGGACAAACGCGTGGCGAGCGCATCGCGCACGCTGCGGCTGGCGTTTCAGCCCTTGACGCGGCGCTGGCGCGTGAGCGTGGCCAATGGGGTGGGCACGCTGGGTTTGCAATACGCCTTGCATTTGAACTTTGACACCTTGGACGAAGCTTTGACGTCGGTGGGCCGGTTGGCGCGCTGGAAAATTGCCGAAGGCAAAGCCTTGGATCCGGCAGAGGCTTACCGCGCTGAGTTTTTGTTTCAGCTGGACACGTCGCTGTTGCCCAGGCCACTACAAATTGGCGTGGCCGCACAACCCGAATGGCGCATTGAAGACCAGCGCAGCTTGGACATCGCGCCCTTGCAAAATGCCGCGCCCACGCCATGAGTGAGGCAGAAAAAAAACGCTCTGCCCCCGCCCGTTGGGCAATGGGGATTGGCGTGGCTTTTATGGCCGGGCTGGGTTTGGTGTTGCTGTTTTTGCTGACAGTGGCCACCGACAACCGCGATTTTTATGAAACCAACTTCAGTCGCTTGCTGACCCTCAACATTGCGGTGGCGGCGGTGTTGTCGCTGGCCATAACGTGGCTGGCGGTGCAACTGGTGCTGCGGCTCAAACGCCGAAAATTTGGCAGCCAATTGTTGCTCAAGTTGGCGGCCATTTTTTCTCTGGTGGGCTTTTTGCCCGGCTTGTTGATCTACACCGTCTCTTACCAGTTTGTCTCGCGCTCCATCGAGTCGTGGTTTGACGTGCGGGTGGAGTCGGCGTTGACGGCGGGTTTAAACCTGGGGCGCACCACCTTGGATGTGCTCAGCGACGATTTGCGCAGCAAAACCAGCAACGCTGCGGCCAGTTTGACGGGGGTCTCAGACGCCGCTTCGGTGTTGACCTTGGAGCGCGTGCGCGATCAGTTGTCGGCCCGTGACGTGGTGTTGTGGAGCGCCAATGGGCAAGTGGTGGCCAGCGTGGGTGCCTCGCGGTTTTCGATTGGGTTGAACAAACCTTTGCCCACGCAATTGCAGGTGGTGCGCACCCAGCGCGTTACGGTCAGTGTTGAAGGCTTGGATGAGGCGGGTGAGGCCGCTGGTCTTGCCGAGGCTGGGAATGTGATGTCAACCGAAGTGCCGCGCCTGCGCGCCATGGCGGTGGTCAACCGTTCGCTGTCCGAATTTGGCGTCGAGCCGCGCTATTTGCAGATTGATGTACCGTTGGCCTCGGCGTTGGTAACCGATGCGCTGGCGGTGCAGCAAGCCTACCGCGAATACCAAGAGCGTGCGCTGGCCCGCGAAGGCTTGCGCAGCATGTACATAGGCACCTTGACGTTGGCGCTGTTTTTGGCGGTGTTTGGCGCCGTGTTGCTGGCTGTGTTGCTGGGCAACCAATTGGTGCGCCCGCTGTTGGTGTTGGCCGAAGGCATGCGCGAAGTGGCCCGCGGCAATTTACAACCCAAAACCGCCATGGGCGCGCGTGATGAATTGGCCGGTTTGACGCGCAGCTTTGCGCGCATGACGCAAGACTTGGCCGAAGCGCGCGAAGCCGTGCACCACAGCATGAGCCAAGTGGACGCCGCGCGCGGGCATTTGCAAACCATTTTGGACAACTTGACCGCCGGGGGTGGTGGTGTTGGACGCCGAGCACCGCATTTTGAGCGTCAACCCTGGCGCCTCACGTATCTTGCACCAATCCATGGCCGCGCACGTGGGTCAAGCGTTAGACCAAGTGCCGACCTTGCAAGTTTTTGCTCAAGGCGTGGCGCAGCAGTTTGACCGTTTTTTGTCGGCCGCCACCTTGCACGAAGGTGGCCATTGGCAACAGTCTTTTGAATGGGGCAGCCCACCCCACGCGGGCGTGGCCAATGCCGGGCAGCCGTCTGCGGTGGTGTTGATTGTGCGTGGCGCCCTGCTGCCCAACAATGAGCGGCTGTTGGTGTTTGATGATGTGTCTGAAATGATCTCTGCCCAACGTGCCCAGGCTTGGGGTGAAGTGGCGCGGCGCCTGGCGCACGAAATCAAAAATCCGCTCACGCCGATACAACTGTCGGCCGAGCGCCTGGCCATGAAATTGGATGGCAAATTGCATGCGGCCGAGCAAACGGTGTTGGACAAATCGGTGCGCACCATCGTTGACCAAGTTGATGCCATGAAGCGCTTGGTCAATGAGTTTCGTGACTACGCCCGCTTGCCAGCGGCGCAATTGCAACCCTTGGACATCAACGCTGCCATCACCGACATCATGGCTTTGTACGACCAATCACCGGTGCCGGTGGTGTTGGACTTACAGCCCGATTGCCCACCGGTGCTGGCCGATGCCCAGCAGTTGCGCCAAGTGGTGCACAACCTGGTGCAAAACGCGCAAGACGCCACCGTCCAAGCCGATGGCAGCCGCGTGACGCTGAGCACGCGCGTGACCGAGTCTGGGCGTTGGGTGCGCTTACACATTGTGGATGACGGCCCCGGCTTTGCGGAGCCCATCTTGAAACGCGCGTTTGAGCCTTACGTCACCACCAAACCCAGAGGGACAGGCTTGGGCTTGGCAGTGGTGAAAAAAATCATGGACGAGCATGGCGGTCGCATTGAACTGAGCAACCGGGTTGAGAATGAGCAAATCCACGGCGCGCAAGTGTCGTTATCATTCGCAGTAGCACATTAGCAGGGCAAACCACAAAGGAACGCGTACGGCGCTATGGCAAACATTTTGGTAGTGGACGATGAGTTGGGCATACGCGACTTGTTGTTCGAAATCCTCAACGACGAAGGTCACACCGTTGAACTGGCAGAAAACGCCGCGCAAGCACGCGCCGCGCGTCAGCAACACCGACCTGACTTGGTCTTGCTCGACATCTGGATGCCCGACACCGACGGTGTGACGCTGCTCAAAGAATGGGCGGGCGCGGGTTTGCTGGACATGCCCGTCATCATGATGAGTGGTCACGCCACCATAGACACTGCGGTTGAATCCACCCGCATAGGCGCGCTGGCGTTTTTAGAAAAGCCCATCACGCTGCAAAAGCTACTCAAAGCCGTGGAGATGGGTTTGAGCAAAGGCCAGGCCCAAGCGGCTAAACCCATGTCCGGCATGGCCGGCGTGTCCATGACATCGCCATCAACGACCATGTCGATAACGGCGGTGCGCGTGCCTGATGTTGCCAGCAACAGCCCTCACAGCAACCCGGTGGTGGCCATGGAGCCGAGCGGCCCGCAGCCGGTGCAAAGTTTTGAATTGGATGCGCCGCTGCGCGAAGCGCGCGACCAGTTCGAAAAAGCCTATTTTGAATTTCACTTGGCGCAAGAGAATGGCTCCATGACCCGCGTGGCCGAAAAAACCGGCCTAGAGCGCACCCACCTCTACCGTAAGCTTAAGCAACTGGGCATTGACTTGACCCGCAGCAAACGCAGTGGCGCATGAGCCTGCGTGAAAGTTTGGGCGGCTGAGGAAAAATCACCCGAGATACCTGCTACAATCTTTCCTCTTTAGCGCAGGCCCGGTAGCTCAGTTGGTAGAGCAGCGGATTGAAAATCCGCGTGTCGGTGGTTCGATTCCGCCCCGGGCCACCAAACTTGAAAGCCCATTGGTTCATGCTGATGGGTTTTTTCTTTGGGCTAAATTTTTCGGCAAGGCGATTAGATTTGGTCAGCATTCCTGGTGCCTATGCCGTTAGGGTGTGACCTCTGGCGTGATTTTGTGCAGTTTGATGCTAGAAGAGGCCGTAAAGCTTTTTTGTTGATGTGGCAAAATCCCCTATCGTGATTTTTAGGGGCTTGCCTTGTTCCTGCGTTGGATTTTTTGGCCGCTCCCTTAAATATTGCGAATTACGTTTGCTGATCATGTCACGGCATTTTTAGTGGTGATGCCGACAAAGTAAGGATAGATGAATGCTGATTCCCGTCATACTTTCAGGCGGCGCTGGAACGCGGTTATGGCCTGTGTCGCGTGAGGGGCATCCCAAGCCATTCATGAAGCTGGCTGATGGTGAGAGCTTGCTTTTTAAAACCTATCGACGTGCTACAGCGGCGATGGAGGCGCAAGAAAGTGGGCAAGCGGAGGTCATTACTGTGACCAACCGCGATTACTACTTTATGAGCAAGGATGAACTGCAGGCTACTAGGCCCGGGTATCAAAGCAGAGGGGTCTTTTTGCTTGAGCCTCAAGGGCGGAACACCGCCCCAGCCGTGGCGTTGGCGGCGCACCGCGTGGTGGCACAATATGGTGCTGACGCTTTGATGTTGGTGCTGGCGGCTGACCATTTGATTCAAGATCAGCCCCGCTTTCATTCGGCGGTGGCCGACGCAGCGGCGTTGGCACAGCAAGACTATTTGGTGACATTCGGCATTGTGCCCACGGGACCAGAAACCGGGTTTGGCTATATAGAAGCCGGCGCGGCACTAGAAAAAGGGTGCAACGCGATTCGGTTTGTAGAAAAACCAACGCAAGAAAAGGCAAAGGCCTATCTGGCTGCGGGCAATTTCTATTGGAACTCGGGCATGTTTTGCTTCAAGGCTGGCGTATTCCTTGAGCAGTTGGCTCAGCATGCGCCGGATGTCGCCTCAACGGTGGGTGCCTGCTGGCAGGGCTTGGCAGATTCAGCAGGTCAGATGCTGGAAATTCCGGCAGAGCTTTTTGCGCAAGTGCCTGACATTTCCATTGACTATGCGGTGATGGAGCGCTCCAAAAATGTGGCTGTAGTGCCATCGGATTTTGGGTGGAGCGACATTGGTTCTTGGAGTGCGGTGCAAGAGTTGGTGCAACCTGATGCGACGAACAACCGGGTGGTGGGCGAAGCCATTTTGGTGGACAGCCGCAACACGTTTGTGCAAAGTGAGGACCGGTTGGTGGCGACGGTGGGGGTGGACAACCTTATGATCATTGACACGCCTGATGCTTTGTTGGTGGTGCACCCCGACAAGGCACAAGATGTCAAAAAAGTGGTGGCCCAGCTCAAAACCAAAGGGCATGAAGCCTATAAGCTGCACCGCACGGTGGCCAGGCCTTGGGGAACGTACACCGTTTTAGAAGAAGGTGCGCGTTTCAAAATCAAGCGCATCGAAGTCAAGCCAGGCGCCAGTCTTAGCCTGCAAATGCACCATCACCGCAGTGAACACTGGATTGTTGTCAGCGGTATGGCCAAAGTGGTTAATGGAGACCGTGAAATTTTTGTCAACACCAATGAGTCCACCTATATTCCGGCAGGATATAGGCACCGACTTGAAAATCCCGGCGTGATGGATTTGGTGATGATTGAAGTGCAAAGCGGCGAATACCTGGGTGAAGACGATATCGTCCGTTTCCAAGACAACTACGGGCGCGTTTAATGTTGGGCATGCTGCGCCCCGTTTGGCGCTACCGGGGCTTTGTGCTGGGCAATGTCAAGCGCGAATTCCAGCTCAAGTACCGCAACTCCCTATTGGGCGCAGCGTGGACGGTGTTGCAACCCTTAGCCATGATCTTGGTGTACACGGTCATCTTCTCGCAAATCATGCGGGCTAAGCTGCCAGGGGTGGACAGTTCGTTTGGTTACAGCATCTACTTGTGCGCCGGCATTCTTACCTGGGGGCTTTTTGCTGAAATCACCACCCGCAGTCAAAGCATGTTTTTGGACAACGCGAATTTGCTCAAAAAACTCACCTTCCCGCGGTTGTGCCTACCCTTGACGGTGGTAGCCACGAGCTTGCTTAACTTTGGCATTGTGTTTGGGTTGTTCACCGGCTTCTTGGTGGTTACGGGTAATTTCCCAGGCTTGCCCTACATGGCTTTGCTGCCATTGCTCCTCTTGTTGGTGCTTTTCGCCATTGGGCTGGGTATGCTGCTGGGTGTGCTCAACGTGTTTTTCCGTGATGTGGGTCAGTTTTTCGGCATCTTTGTCACATTCTGGTTCTGGCTTACGCCCATTGTCTATCCGCCCGCTATCCTGCCTGAGCGGATGCAGCCATTCATGGCGCTCAACCCTCTAGCCAGCCTGATGGCTGCGGTGCAAGGCGTGTTGGTGCGGGGTGAATGGCCGCATTTTTTTGGTCTACTGTATCCTCTGGGTGTCGCTTTTGTTCTGTGTTTTTTGGGTCTGCGTGTGTTCCGCAAACGTGCGGATGAAATGGTGGATGAACTGTAATGGGTGCGATCACTGTTTCTAATTTGGGCAAGGCGTATAAGCAATACCCCACCCGTTGGGCGCGATTGGCTGAATGGCTAGACCCGCGCGGCAAACCACGTCACCATCTGCACTGGGTGTTGCAAGACATCAACTTCACCGTCAACCCGGGTGAAGCCGTTGGCATCATTGGCATTAATGGGGCTGGTAAAAGCACGCTGCTTAAGCTCATTACCGGCACAACCCACCCAACGACTGGAAGCGTTCACATGACGGGC
Organism: Morinoia aosen; assembly: GCA_030386875.1. NCBI lineage: Eukaryota > Metazoa > Arthropoda > Malacostraca > Amphipoda > Talitridae > Morinoia > Morinoia aosen. The sequence goes on from JASJYW010000026.1 coordinate 21,193,763, forward strand.
CGTGTAGCAGCCATGTTGGAGTTAGGTATGGGGTTTCATCCCGACTTTACAGGGCGGCAAAATGCTTTTATGGCTGGGCAGTTACTGGGCCTAGCAAATGAAGATATTGCTCGGTTGATGCCCGAGATAGAAGCTTTTGCCGAAATTGGCGAATACATAGACCAACCGGCGCGTGTGTACAGCAGTGGCATGCAAATGCGCTTGGCCTTCAGTGTGGCCACGGCCATTCGTCCTGATATTTTGATCGTGGACGAGGCGCTGTCGGTGGGCGACGCCTATTTTCAGCACAAAAGTTTTGATCGCATTCGCGAATTTCGTAAGCAAGGAACCACGCTACTCATCGTCAGTCACGACAAGCAGTCAATACAAAGCATTTGCGACCGTGCTATCTTGCTTAAATCTGGGCACTTGGTCATGGAGGGTGAGCCTGAGGCGGTCATGGATTATTACAACGCTATGCTGGCCGATCACCAGAATCAGACGGTTAGGCAGAAGGTGTTGGACGATGGGAAGGTGCAAACTATTTCGGGTACGGGTGAGGCGACGGTACAAGCGATAGCTTTATTGGACGAGCAAGGCAATCAGCTGGAAGTGGTGGATGTTGGCCAAACTGTGACCTTACGGGTGGATGTGAAGGTGCACGCCGACATTGATCGTTTGGTGCTGGGTTATGGCATCAAAGACAGGCTGGGGCAAGTCATTTATGGCACCAATACTGATTTGACTCGGCAGCCCTTGGAGTGTGTTAAGGCGGATATGGTGGTTCGGTACGACGTGCGGTTTGCTGCCAACTTAGGGCCAGGAACGTATTCGGTGCAAATTGCATTGGTGAGCACGGATACCCATATTGTCAATAACTACGAATGGCGGGATCTTGCGTTGGTATTTAGTGTGATCAACACCAATAAATTTCATTTTTCCGGCGTTGCCTGGATTCCACCAAATATTGCTATTGATCAGTTATGAATTTTATTTCTTACGCCCAAAACTTCGAAGATGTAATTCTTTTTCGTGCATTAAAGCATGTTGAGAATGGATTTTACATAGACGTCGGAGCAAATGATCCATCAGTGGATTCTGTAACAAAAGCATTTTATGATCGTGGGTGGCATGGAGTAAATATTGAGCCATTGCTGACGCACCATACTGATTTGGTGCGAGAAAGACCACGTGACATAAATTTGCAAGTTGCAGTGGGTTCCGAGGTGGGGGTTATTGAGTTATGGGAAAATGATGTTAGAGGGTGGGCTACTGCGTCTTCTGATACTGCAGCTATGCATGAAACTGCAGGTTATTCGGGTGTTTATACGCAAGTGAAACTCACTACCTTAACTGCGATTTGTGATCAATTTGTGGCAGGCGATATCCATTTTTTGAAAATTGATGTCGAGGGATTTGAGAAGGCAGTCATTGATGGGATGGATTTTTTTCGTTTCCGGCCTTGGGTGTTAGTTGTTGAGGCAACAAAACCTAATTCACCGGAGGAGAACTACGCAATTTGGGAGCCTGCTGTTTTGACGGCACGTTACACCTGTGTTTATCGAGATGGGTTGAATCGTTTCTATCTGGCTGACGAACGTGGTGAATTGGTCGAAAACTTTAAATATCCCCCCAATGTATTTGATGGGTTTGTGTTAGGCTCTCAGAAAGAGGTTGAGGCCAGGGCACAGCAAGCCGAGGCAAAAGCCCAGCAAGCCGAGGCAAAAGCCCAGCAGGCTGAGGCAAAAGCGCAGCAAGCCGAGGGCAAGGTTCGACATGCCGAAGCCAGAGCGCAGCAAGCTGCAGCTGTATCAGCACAGACTCTGATGCAACTTCAAGCGGTGTACGCCAGCAAATCTTGGCGCATCACTGCGCCCTTGCGTTGGCTGTTTGCCTGCGCGCGGAACCTCTCAAGGCGTGGCGCTACATTTCCCATGGGGCGACAGGGTTTAAAGAGCTGGGTGTTGGAATTTCTTAACATGGTGGGCCTGCGCCACCAGACTTCCCATAGCATAAAGGATAGCCTGCACAGTAGTTTGAGGCCCACCTCGGACCGCCTTCGCTATCTTTATATCGATGTTTCAGGTGTGGCACGAGAAGACCTCCGGACTGGTATTCAACGGGTAATTCGAGGTCTTTTAATGGCAATGTTTGTGAATCCCCCTGAAGGATATGAAATCCAACCTGTCTACGCTCGACGTGGACAGACGGGGTATTGTCAAGCAACAAAATTCAGTAATCATTTTCGAGGAGGAAGCAATGAAGTTGAACAGGATCAACCAATTTTTCCAGAGCTCGGGGATGTATTCTTGGGTTTGGACTTTCAGGCCGCAGACGTGATTATGCAAGAACCTTATTTAAAAGGATTGCATGATCAAGGCTTGAAGGTTTTTTTCGTTGTGTACGACTTGTTGCCGATATTACATCCCAATTGGTTTGAGGACATGGTGTCAATAGCACACAGAAAATGGTTAGAAACCATCACCAAATTTGATGGGCTTTTGTGCATTTCTGGCGCGGTTGCCCAGGATGTAAATAATTGGGTTCGAAACCTCGCACCTAGCCGTGTTTCCAGTTGTGTCATCAGCACATTCCCCATGGGGGCGGATATAGACAACTCGGTTCCAACTCTTGGTATGCCAGATGGTGCTGACGGGGTTCTTAAGAAATTAGAAAAAACCCCCAGCTTCTTGATGGTTGGTACGCTTGAGCCTAGAAAAGGTCATGAGCAAGTGCTTGATGCTTTCGAGCAACTTTGGGCGTCGGGGTGAGGACGTGATTCTGGTGGTTGTCGGCAAATCGGGTTGGAAGGTTAAACAACTGGTTGATCGAATATTGGATCATCCAGAACGTAACAAACGTTTTTATTGGCTGGAAGGCATCAGCGATGAGTATCTCAACAATCTGTATATGGCGAGTTCTTGTTTGATCGCTGCATCATATGGGGAGGGTTTTTGGGCTGCCACTGATCGAGGCGGCGCACTACGGTATCCCCATCATCGCGCGGGACATTCCTGTGTTTCGCGAAGTAGCAGGAGATTCCGCCTTTTTCTTTAACGCCACCACACCGGCTGATCTGACTGCCGAGTTGCTTGCCTGGCTTGCTCTGTTTGAGAAAAAAAGTCATCCCGATTCCACCAAAATCACTAAAGTGACCTGGAGTGAAAGCGCTGAAAAACTATGTCAAATTGCCTTGTGTGTAGCGAGGAGTGGGGAAGAGGGCATAACAACCTGAGCAAATTAGCGGTTGGTGTGCTACGAGGGACGCGTGCTTTCCGCGCTGGGGACCTGGAGATGGTTAATGCATATTGAAATTATCAAACGGCTATACAAGGTGATATCCCTCCTCCGTAGATTAAAATCTATCATTACTAAAAGCGACGGAATAAATTTTTATGACATTTGATTTTGAAACTCAGTTGGTTGGCAAAAAAGTGTTTGTCACTGGCCATACAGGATTTACAGGAGGGTGGGCGTGTCTGTGGCTAAAATTGATTGGTGCGGAAGTTTTTGGATATGCGCTTGAGCCTGAAACGAACCCCTCTTTCTTTAATGATTTAGGATTAAAACAAGAAATTCAATCCAAATTTGGCGATATCTGTAATTACGTTGAACTACATGACGCGATTGACGGTTTTCAGCCGGACCTTATACTTCACTTGGCCGCGCAGCCACTAGTTCGAAAGTCGTACCGTGAGCCCGTTCAAACGTTTCTCGTTAATGCGCAAGGTACAGCTCATGTGCTGGACTCTGCCCGCAGCATTCAAAGCGTGAG
>JASJYW010000026.1:21198016-21242576 GCA_030386875.1 Morinoia aosen
CTGCATTCCTTCACACGCATGGACTACCCCGGCAATTTGTTCGTCGTCGCCGCCCCCAGCGGGGCCGGCAAATCCAGCTTGGTCAAAGCCTTGATGGAGTTAGACCAACACATTGCCCCGTCCATCTCCCACACCACCCGGCCCCCACGGGGCCAAGAAGTGGATGGCCGCGAATACCACTTTGTCGACAACGCCACCTTTGACCGCATGGTGGCTGCTGACGAATTTGTGGAATGGGCGCAAGTGCACAACAACCGCTACGGCACCACCAAAACCGCCATACAAGAGCGCATCGCCCAAGGCGGTGACGTGGTGTTGGAAATCGACTTCCAAGGCGCGCAGCAAATCAAACAAACCTTTGCCAATGCGGTGTTGATCTTCATCTTGCCGCCCACTTGGGAAGAGCTGCGCTCGCGCCTGCAGCGCCGCGCCGAAGACAGCCCCGAGGTGATTGAGCTGCGGCTGCAAAACGCCGCCCAAGAAGTGGCGCAAGCGCGCAACTTTGACTTCGTTATAATCAACGCCTTGTTCGAGCGTGCGCTGTTTGACCTCAAAGCCATCACCCACGCCCAGCGGCTCAAATACGCCGCGCAGCGTCGGGCCCGCGCCGACACCTTCCAAGCCCTCAACATTCTGTAAAGCAAAGCACATGGCCCGCATCACCGTCGAAGACTGCCTGGAACAAATCCCCAACCGCTTCCAACTCGTACTGGCCGCCACTTACCGCGCCCGCATGCTCAGCCAAGGCCACGCGCCCAAAATCGAGAGCAAAAACAAGCCCGGCGTCACCGCCTTGCGCGAAATTGCCGAAGGCAAAGTGGGCTTGGAAATGCTCAAAAAAGTGCCGATCTAAAACCTTCTGATCGCACCAACAAAAAAGCCCGCTTGCGCGGGCTTTTTTGATGTTTCTCAGAGAAGGTGTTGGCGGATTCAAAAGTGAAGCGCCCCCAAACTCTATTCAATGGTTTGGCTCGCGAGCTTCAAAGTCTGAAGTTTCTTCAAGACCTCGTTTAGTTCCACACCAATACTTACGATCAGCGGCTGAATGCGGTCATAGCTCGTCTGCATGAACTCGCGAGCGTTGGTTTTTTCAAACCATTCTCCTGCGTACCAAAACGGCTCCAAGAAGAGAATCCACTTCTCTTCCCGCCTGCCAGTGAAGTCCTCGTTCAGCTCTGGGCGAACGATACTGCGGTGCTTAAGCGTGTTGGTCAGGGCATTCAGGTATTTGTAATTGTCGCCGGTTGTGAGCTCTCGGAACAATCTACAGAGGCCGTCGAATTCGGGGCGCTCGGCATCGCGTTGCTGCTCTAGGAGCTTAAGGACTTCCTTGGCGTAGATGTCTCGCTCTTTAAGGGGCCTGGGGAGCTGGTCCAGGGCTAGGGAGTAATAGAGCATGTAGGAGCAGGTATCCGCCACAGCATGCAGGCTTTGAACGAAGGCAACGAGATTCGCTCTGATCTTCAGCATCAGGTAGCTGAACTCATCGTAGTCATCGTAGATACCCAACAAGCCGGTCCCCCTCAGATTGGATTTGATGTATTCGTCCATCATGTCCAAGGCAGTGTCGTAGTGGTAGCGGCAGAACGCAGGCCTGTCCGCCATAGACCTTACGCTTGGGTGCGCCAATCCCCACTGCGCTGCGCCGAATACCGCTGTGACCCGCTCCCCGGCCAACCTAATGTCCCATTGAAAACTCTTCTTTTCTTCAGTTTCAGAGCCAATGTTCATTTCACCCTTAGACGTTAAACAAAAAATGTGGCTTGAAAGCCTCATAAAATCTATGAACGTTGGTTTTTGCTGTCAGTTTGTACCCTTTTTTGTACCCGCTTTAAAGGCTACAGTGGCAGTCATCACGCTAGCACCTTCAAGCCATGTTTTTGCACAACAGATAGCAACTTAAGAGCCATTCCGCTGGGTTGCTTGGCACCTGTCTCCCATTTCTGGATAGTGGATTCACTGGTATTGAGAAAACGCGCAAACACGGGCTGGCTGACGTGATTGAGCTCCCTGATCTTCTTGATTTGCTCAGGCTCGAACACCGGAGGTGTCACAAGACAAGTTTCATCAAAATTACGCATGGTTGCCTTGTCGATGGCGCCGACCTGAAACAGCGCTTGCGCTGAAGAATGGATAGCCTCGAAAGCATCATTCTTGAACTTGGGTCTAACAGCCATGGCATATCTCCGTCAGGTTTTGGCTCTGAATTAGTTGCTCGATTTGCACATCCGACAGCCCTGCATAGGCTTTAGCCAGTGTGCGGAAGCTTACCAATTCGTCGGCTTCGATGTTGTCCCTGTCCTTCTTGGCAAACAGGTACTCATACACCCAGTGATCGCCCCCTTTTGCAAGAATGATGGAGCGGTGCCTATTGCCGTTCAATCGCTTTTTAAACACCCCACCACCCAGGTCATCCGCTTGACCTAACATGACTTGCTCTATGGCGTGGCACAGCTCAAAATCTAAGATGCGCGCCTTTTTCGCTGTCTTGGCAAACCAAGCGGTTTTAAAAACTCGGGCAGTTAGATGCGGATGCTGCTTCACTGGCATTCTTTTATGGTAGCACTAGGTGCAATACTTTTCAAGGGGTGAATATGCAAATGTCTGTCAGAAGCTGTCCATGCCACTGGGTCGGCTTGCCACCCGAGGCAGCACCAGATCATTGCCCTCACTGTGGGTCAATCACCGCGCCAGCAAGCCAACAGCGGCTTGACAAGCTGCGTCATGAGCATTGGCTACTCGGAAAAATGGGCTATCGCACCGACTGGACAGCAGCGCAGAAGGCCGAAGAGCGCGCGCGCATAGAGTTGCTTTTTAAGAACTTAGGGCAACCCATGACATGACTGAAGCAAAGCTACATGTTGAGGCTTTTCCATTGAAGTACTACAACTTGGTGCTCCGGGGTTAGATGCACAACAGCTTTGTCCAACAAGTTGAATACTTTCTGCTTGTCATTCTTGCTGGGCATCCAGTCATCAAGTGTCACAAAATCAACCGGCGCATTGCGCATCACTGCAGACAGCACAAGATCAGCGCAGGCGCGGGCATGACTGGCTGCATAGGCTGGCGTGCTTTCATGTGGGATACCTAAGCTGTCGAGTGTTGCCGTGCAATCATAGACACCTTCATCACCCAAGATGGCTGTTGTATTGGTCAGGCATCCAACACCAGATATGAACGAGCGGGAGTGGGTTTCCCGTTGCTGGAAAAACGTTTGCTGCATATGCCAGTCGCCCGTGTCCGAACCGTCTAATGGTGGCAAATTGAGCGCGGCCATGCCGCCGATATAACAAAGCCGAGAGGTAACGGGTATGGTGATGGGAGGGTTCGCCGTTTTCATTTTTTGCTCAGCAAGCCAGCATATTCGCGCCTTGTGGTGCGAAATTGGCAATCAGCCGCTAATTGCTTGCCATGGCGCGAGAGTGCAGCCTGTGCACTCTCGCGCCTCGCACGCGGGGAAGCACCGAGGCAGGGAGGCTTCCCACAGGGTATGGCGGGGCGTTGCAGCCTGCCGTGGCGACTTGGTGGCACTGGCCCGCGTCCAGCGGGTCAAAGCGGCTACACGCGTTTCCCGCGTAGTGGCATGGCAGCAGGAAAATTCCATTACAACAACAGAGCGACTCAACCGCTAGAGTTGGCGGTGTTTTGATTCATCTGAGCACTGGTCTGCTCAAACACCTGCTTGGCGATGGGCAAATATTTGGCAACCAACGGTTGATGCGTTGGGTAGCCATTTTCCCGGACATACCCCATTGATTGCAGGGCAATCGAGGCATCCATAAATTGGTCAAGGACTTTTCCTCGATCGGCAAGCGGCAGGCTCGCGACCGCTTGCATCGCTGGCCGAGCGACCGCGACCGCGCCCAGAAAGCCCATCCACATGGCTTCATAGTTGGCTTGCAGGGATTGAAGTTGGTTTTCCAATTCAGCAATCCGATCTTTGCATTGGCGAACAACTTGGTTGCTGCGCAAAGTGGCCTCATTCCATCCATCTACGAACCCTGCGCGCTCGCCAATATCAATGCCCTCATCTAAGCCTCTTGCGTGGCCGGTGTTTCGCCCCACAGATTCAGCGAGGTAGCTATCGTCATATACAGATCCAGGCATAACCATGTCCTCCTTTTGATGTCTCTAGAGCGGGTCTTGGTCTTAAGGGGATTCCCCAGTGAATTGTTTACATGCAACTGATGATTGAAAGTTCACTGCGCGGTCATTGCCGATATAAACAACACTGGCTGAAAAAACAAGCAATTCAGTCTTTGGGCCGGTTTGCTTGAAGAATGACGGTTCGTCTGTGTCTGCGTATTCATTAATTTGCGTGACACCCAGCTTCTTACCCATTTGTTTGCCAGTTTGTCCACCCAAATAAACATGAAGGCTTTTTTCACCCAAAGAGGTGGAAGACAGAGCCGCCAATACTGGATTGCCAAAAAGCTTTGGGGTCATCCCTTGACGCGGTAAAAAGTTGTTGCTGTCAACCTTCACCAAACCAAGTGCATCAAGCTTAGCAGTAATTGACCTCATATTCAAATTGGTTCCAGCTTTGCACAAAAGCAGCTTTTCAAGCTCATTGCCTGCTTGTGTTTGATCCGTTTGAGCTTGCGCCCATGGGATCAGCACGAAAGCCATACAAGCCGACAGGATCAGTTGCTTAATCGTCATTGTGAATCCTTTGAAAATTCAAGTTGATAGCAAAAATACCAGGCTATCCGGAGTTGGCTGTGTTTGTAGGCTCACAGCCGCCCGGATTCCAGTAGCTCAATCAGTGTGTTTATGTCGGCCCCGTAGTTGTTCGGTGGCCCTGGCGGCTCGTGTGGGTGTTCGGCCTTTGGCGTGCCCTTCCTTGGCGTCAGAACAGCCTTTCCGAAGTGCCCAGACGGCAGGCCGTAGCCCATCGCGTCATCCGGGACGCCGCAACCCATGACATCTTCCGCCACGGCCAATTCAAGTTCGCGCCGCCGCTCGAACTTCGGGCGACTGAGCTTGTGCTTGTGCGCGCCTTCGGTGAACAGAATCTTGGCCCGCAGCGCCTCGAACGAGTACCCACGACCCAGCCGGTTCATGACCCGGATCAAGCTGTTCAAGCTCTCTGTGTAGGCATTCGTTACCGGGTGCTCGAAGTAGTTGAGGATGAACGGTTGCCAGTTGGTGAATGCCCGGATCAGGTCAGAGTAAGCATCGCGCACCTCGGGCACTACGGCCTTGTTCCAATCCTCGTAGGCGCTCAGGGCGGCCTGCGGGCTAACTGACCCTTCGTAGATTCCATAGAAGCCTTCCTTGAGCTTGTACGCGGCTCCCAACTCGGGATAGTTGGCCGTCCAGCCATCCAGTAGCAGGCGTTCCCGATCATTCAGGTCGCGTTCGCGCTTAAGCAGCACGAAACGGTCGTGCATCAGGCCCCGGCGTTGCTTGGGCGTCAGTTGCTCGCGTAGTGACTTCCTGACTTTCTCCACGGCATCGTTGGCCATGCGGGCAACGTGAAACTTGTCAATCACGATTCGGGCGTCTGGAATGACGGCCTGCACCGCGTCACGGTACGGCGTCCACATGCCCATCGCCACGTACTGAACTTCCTTCTTCCCTTGCAGGTTGTAGAGGTAGTTCACCACCGTCTTCTTGTCCCGGTTCGGGAGCATGTTCACGATGGTGTTGTTGTGGATGTTGCTGATGACGCAGCGCGGGCGGATCAGATGGATCTCATCGATGCCCATCCACTTCGGCGTCTCGAACCGGAACTGAGCTTCCAGCTCGTTCACGTAGTCGCGAAAAATGTTGCGGATGGTCTTTTCGTCCAGGCCAGTGTCGTCGGCGATGCTGGCGAAGGTGCGCTTCAAGCTCTGCTGGCCGATCCACTTCACCAGCCGGTCGGTCATTTCCCGCTTAGCATTGACGGTGGGCAGCGCCTCCATAAAGGTCTTACCGCAGGACTGGCATCGCCAGCGGCGGGTGTCCACGTAGATGGCAAGCCGCTTGCCGTGAGTCGGCAGGTCGCGGATGACCTGCTCGTTTCGACCGTGGCCGATCAGGCGGTCAGAGCCGCAGGCCGTGCAGACGGCGGGCGGGTTCGAGATTTCGGTGTAGACGTGATAATCGTGCTCGGTTTCCTCGACCCGCTGCACCTTGTAGTCGTGGAGGTTCAGGATGTTGGCGGGCATTAAGATTTTCGCTTCGAGAGGCGAACGCCTGAGTAACGAATTGCCCCGTTGTCCTGAAGTTCACCAATAATAGGCTGGTCAACTTGAGACGCAGCAGAACCGAATTCTTCTATTCCATGCAACAAGTTCACTATGACTTGACTACAGGTGTGAAGTCCGACCATTGCTCGATGCGGAAGGCGCGAATGTCTCGCACCGACTTCGGGAACCACGCCCTGGCACGTAGCGCCTGGATGGCGAGAAATAGGTTCGCCATGTCTTCGTTCTCGGTCACGTAGAGGCTGCCCTGCACTCGACGAAAGCCGTGTTCTGCGAGAACCGCTCCAATCTCGGTGTACGCCTGCGTCACGCCCTTGGGGTGATGCTTCTCGGTGTCAGCAACCACTAGATCAAAAGCCACTGCGTACATCAGTGCGCTTCCGGGTCATCGGACAGGTGGGTGAGGCGGTACTCGGCCTTTTCACCCGTCTCAACCATCGTGACCTCGATCATCCAGTCACCATCGTCCAACTGACGAAGGGCTTGACCAACCTCGTACTTCGGGCCAAACGGGCCGAAGCTCTTGATTTTGCCGACCGGGATCGGTGGCGGCGCAATAACAGCGTGCATGACAGTTCTCCCACAGTGAAATCCGGTTTTATCATAACCGAACTGACCAGAAAAAGCAACAACAAAATCCGGTTTTACTCCAAAATGTGGGCGCCCGATTCAAACACCGGAAACACACTCAAATCCGGATACCCAAATACCACTAATCAAAGTCGCCGCACTTTCAACGCCAACAAAATCTCTGTGCAGCTGTTTCTTGGCCGGGACAAGAGCGCAACACCATCTTTGACCTCGGTCAGCCTTGGTATCTGTGCTTACCCGTTTTGATAAACAGCAGGGCAAAGGCTTCAAAATCATGCAGGTACACAAAATCCTCTGTACCCATCTTCAAAAAGGTGCTTCCACAAGCGCTTTCAAGCCAAAAATTGTAGAAGGGAAGCTTTTGGAGGTCACGCACAAAAACCCCTTTGGCGTTCCCATACTCATGCACAGGAACCCCAAAAAAGGTTGTTACTTGCTCGCCCATCATGCAGCCTTTCATTGAAAGAATGAGCTAGACATTCAACCACACCATCAAAGCCGCTGCACCTGCAGCACTAACAAAATCTCTGTACGGCTGTTTTCCTTGCCGGTGGTGTGCAAGAACTTGGGCAGAAAGCTCAAGCCGTCGCGGGTGTCGCTTTCTTTGTTCTCGGTCAGGCCCCCCAGCACAATCACATCACCGTCTTGCATGCCCACCTTGGTTTTGATCTCGCGCTTTGTCAGCGTTGGGCTGTTGTCCACGCCGGTGGTGGTTTTGACGAAGTTGGAAAGCTGCTGCCGAATGTCGAGCTCAATCACGCCTTGGCGTACCGTGGGTTGCACATCAAAGATGACACCAGAACTCCGATACTCCACCGACTGCACGGCTTGGCCTGAGCCTTGCGGGTAAGACAGTGCACCCAGCACCGGCACTTCTTGCCCAACCGAGAAAACGCCTTTTGCGCCCGAGCGAATGCGCAGTGATGGCGAGGACAACACCTTAAAGCGACTGTCGCTTTCGAGCAGTGAATACACGGCTTCCAGGGCCGTGTTTTTGATCTGAATGAAATTTCCTAGGTTGCTGGCCGTTGTGCCTATGCCCACGCCGAGTTTGCCGCCGAGCAAGTTGGCCAGCAGTCCAAAGGCCGAGCCTTCACGATCTGACTGGCCGACTTCATAGACCACACCACGAACGGCCACTTCGCCTATGGCTTCATCGACTTGGGGCAGCAAGTCTTTCAAGCGGTCAACCTCAGCTTGTTGGCCAGCGAACACCAACACATCAGCGTCTTGGTCGATCATGGCCGTGGCCGAGGTGGGCGGTACGTTGTCTTGCGGCCTTGAGCCATCGGACGCGCGAACACTGCGGGTCACTGCAAATGAGCCTTTGAACAGCGGGGCCAACACCCGAGAAAGGTAGGCCACATCCCGATACTGTGGGCGGTAGATGTAAATGCGGTCTTCAGGCTTGACGGCTTCGGCTTCTACGCGCTTGCGCACAAAATCCACGCCGCCTTTGTTTTCGACCTGGTAGCCCAGGCTGTACAAAAAACTCAGCAAAAAGGTTTTTAAGTCGCCTTGGTCGTTCTTGTAGCGGAACGACACCAAGCGGCTATCGGTGAGCACGTCAGGGTCAAGCACATACGAGGTCTTGGTGGCCTCGCCGTAAATCAGTTGAACGACTTGCGCGACGTTGACGGCTTGCAAGTCAAAGCTCACGGGCTTGGCAGCTTTGGCATGGGACAAGCTCATGGCAATGGCCATTGCAATCAGAATGTTTTTCATGGTGTGGCGTTCCCTGTGGGCCGTGGGCCCGTCCAAATCGCCACACGCTGGCCGTCTACCTCGCCGACCATCACCGCGCCGCTGTTTTGAAACGCTGAAGGGTGTTCTAAGCGCATTCGGCCATCGCTGCCTTGGATGATGACAAAGGCGGTGTTGCCCGATCGCAAGGTGCCGACCAGGCGCCAGGATTGAGACAGAGCAGGTGCAGCAAAGCGATTGGGTGATGGCGCTGAAACTGTCTTGCTTTGTTGCGCTGAAATTGTCTTGCCGGTGTTGTTGGTCAAGTCGGTTTGCCCCTCTGAGCTCACACCACCATTGAAAAACTTCATGATGGTGGTGACGCCAAAGACAAACATGGCAACAACGCCCAGGGCCAGAATCCACAACTTAGGATTGCGCAAGACGTTTTGCCGTTTGTCTACCTGAAGCTCTTTGCCTGCCCCGCCAACGTAGCTGGAATACAGTGGGAAGATTTCCGGGTCGTAGCGCTTGTTTTGAACGGCTGTGCGGCCTTTGATAGTGAGCTTGTAGCCTTCCCACATTTCGACCCTGTAGGTCTTGTTCCAGCCCAAGGTTTTGATTTTGGTGGTTTTGAAGGTGAGTTCGACCACCACTTTTAAGGTGCGGTTCAAGTCGCCAATGTCTTGCACCATGAGCACCAGATCACAACAAACTTTTGTGTCTGGGTGGACGAAGTGCCGGTGTTCACGAAAGAACACTCTGTGCTGTGCAAGCAGCTTGTTATCAGTGCCCCAAAACCGCCAAGCCTCATCTATGCAAATGAGGTCACCCGGTTGACAAAAGGTGTCCACGTCTTTGTCGCCGTATGGCAAGAAGTCGGCTTTGTGCACGTCGTCATTTGAACAATGAACGACATGGCCGAGTTGCTCAGGTTTGGCGTTGAATTTTTCTTGGCAGTAGGCGCGTATGGCGTCGCTGTCTATGCCGTCCACATTGGTGACAACGCGCCGGCCTTCTCTAACGGCTGGGATGATGGCGGAGCTCACACACTCATAGCTTTTACCAGAGCCCATAAGGCCGCTGTAGACGTTGATAGGCATGCTGGTCTATCCGATGACCGGTATGCGGCGAATGGTGAAGCGGGTGGCGTAGGCCGAGACAATCGCTGATATGCCGGTTTGCAACTGGAACACATCCAGGAAGTACCACGTAGCCGAGCCTATGCCGGACAAGGTGCCGTTGATGGAGCTGGCGTTGGGCAGCATGGAAGCGATGAAGCCGACAAACTCGCTGGTGATGAAGTACAGCGCAAAGAACAACGCAAACTTGACCAGAAGCGACCGGAAAACCCAGGCCAGAACCGAGTTAAACGCAGAGAGCAAGATGCCGAACATGGTTGTCCCTTTACGCTGACAAGATGATGAACAAGGCCATGGCCGCCCAGGCAAAAGCCATTGCGGCTTGAATCAGTGCTTTGTTGTCGTCGATGAGCTTGCAATGCGCGTCTAGCACGTGGGTGCCGTATAGCTCTAGCGTTGGCTTTGGACATTGACCGGCTTGGCCGCTGGCTTGAAAGGCTTTGAAGTCAGGCAGCAGGTCTAGGATGGGCTGCATGATCTGCTGGGCCGTGGGTGGTTGCTCAAGCGTGGGGGCACTGATGCCAGGATCTGGGCCATAGTCAACATCGACATTAACAGTGACCGCAACAGCACCGGTGCCGGTGCCAGTGCCAGTGCCAGTGCCAGTGCCAGTGCCAGTGCCAGTGCCAGTGCCGGTGCCAGTGCCAGTGCCAGTGCCGGTAGTTGTGCCGGTAGTTGTGCCAGGACGAGCACCAGGAGGCATATAACCAAGGTCATCACCTATTGGAGCCAGCAAATCACGCACATTCGGGTAAGCGTTCGGGTTTGCCTCAGCCCAAGCCTGTACCTCATCCGCTGTAATTGGTTGAGAAAGAGGATAAGGAACACCGTCGTAATCACTACCAGAGGCGGCACCTTTCCACAATTCATTAACCATAAAGGCCATGGTTCCATAATCCACGGGGCGCTTAGAAGCGCCAGCAGCAAAATTACTTATATTCGGACTATCAGACAAAAGCGGCGCGGCTAATGTGCTCAAAGGAACATAAGACCCACTAGGAATTACCGACGGAGACTGCATACTAAGACCGTTGCATAACCCCAGAAAAACGTTACCCCGAGGCCACCCCAGCCCCGATCGGTTTCAGGAATTTCAGAAATCCGCCTCTTTTTGCCCGTTGACGGGCTCCATTGCTGGGTGACAGCCACTGGCTGCCACCTTGTTGCGCCTCTTAGGACGCACCAACCCCCACAGGGCTTTGTCGCTGCATGCTTTGCAGCTTGCGGTGCGCTTTGAGCAGGTTCAATCCCAGCGCCGCCCACACCATTTGCGCCTGCACCTTGGCCACCCCCATGTAGCGCGCACGGCTTAGACCAAATTGCCGCTTCATCGTCCCAAAGGCTTGCTCCACCTTGAAGCGCACGGTGCCTATCAATTTGTTCATCCGGCTTTGCCACTCTTTCAACGGATGCCCGCGACTGGCTTTGTGCTGGATGAAGTCTTTGATCTTGCGCCGTTTGAGGTATTGCCGATTCTGTGCGCTGGCGTAACCCTTGTCGGCCAGCAAGCCCAGTGGCTTGCGCTTGGTGCGAATGAGGGCCTTGACGATCTCTGGTAACTTCTTGACCTCGGCTTCATTGGCTGGGTGCACCTGGCAGTGCTGGACGTAGCCATCTTCGCTGTCGACCACGGCGTAGCCCCTGTAGCCGTAATACGCCTTGCCCGCCTTCTTGGTCCAGGTTGCCTCTGCATCGGCGCTGGTCACTGGCTGGGCCTGGCCTTGCTCGCCCACATCGATATGACCGTTGGGACGCGCCGCACTAGCGATGATGGTGGCGTCTATCACCGCCCCGGTGGCTTGTTCCACCATCAAGCCCGCTCGGCGCAGTTGCTCGTTGATCACCGCCAGCAAGCGTTGATCCAGCTGGGCTGTGACCAGCCGAGAGCGAAAGCGGCAAATCGTGCTGGCATCGGGAAACCCCACACCACCGGGCTCAAACCCGGTGAAGACCATAAAGTCCAGCCTCACCTTGAGCGCATGTTCGAGCTCGCTGTCCGACAACCCATGCCACTGCCCCAGCAGCATGGCTTTGAACATAGACAAAGGCGCATAGGGCTCTGGCCCGCCTGCACCACTGACCTCGCGCCGGTACAAACCCACCAGCTGCGTAGCAATCTCCGACCAGTTCAGGATTTCGTGCAACTTCATGGTCTGGGTCTTGGAGACCAGTGGCTGCACTTCTAGCATGAAGAAACTTGTCATCACAGTCGCTCCGGATTCAGGATGCTCTCATTGCAGCACAGCACACAGTCCTGCAACATCCGGATTTGTGCGGGGTTATGCAGCGGTCTTATACTGCAACTGGAGCCATAGCAGGTGCACCAATAATACTTGTCTACCACGCCCGTGGGTGTTCCCGACGTAGTTACAGGAACATAAATCCATTGAATTTGCGCCGGCTTCGCATAATTACAATTGCAGTTTGCTTCGTTATAAGGGTTGATATTCGAACCGCAATAATTTGGGCCGGATGCACTAGCAGGAACAGCAATAGCACCATCAGAGCCAAAAAGCCACCGGGCTACAACCCCTACGCCAAGATCAAGGGCGTAACTGACCCCTGCGCCAACAGCCATTACCCCTAAAACAGAGACCCAAGCAGGCGCAGAGGACAGCAGTAAGCCAGCACCAGCAGCGGCACCAGCAACACCCGCCGCCTTACCAACCCCATAAAGAGTTGAATATGTCCTAGGGTCAGTGACTGAGGCTCCCCTTGATACAGCGGCACTTTGGATAATACCGCCAACAGCCCTTTGCATATTTGTGTAAGAAGGGTCAGAGGTCGTTTGAGAAAACACAAAGCTATGCGCAAATAATAAAAAAGTAGCCAACAGTGTTTTCATAACAATTCAGGATATATTGTTAGTTAAAAATAAACCAAGCCAAGAGAGATACAAGTGCAATCAAAAAATAAGATATCCAGTCCGGAACTTCATAATCCGCCATCGCTTGAATTAAATCCATCATAATTCCCACCTATTCCAATCCTTTAATTAGCGCCCATGAACAGACAATGCCCCAGGCGAAGATGAACAAGTACCAAAGTTCGGTAAGCATTGAAGGCCTCCAGTACGAGATAAAGCGGGGTGATCAGGCCCGCCTTGCACACTCAAAGCGTGTGCCGATTAACCGCCACGAATCCAGCGCAAGGCCATTTTTGCGGCGGTCATGGTGGCGTAGATGGCGGCCAGAACAGCAGCCACAGCCATCACAGCCGTGATGACATCAGCCGCTTTGAATGCGCCCGTGATAGCCGACAGGTCAATGCCGGTGGTGGCTTGTGCAAAAACACTGCCACTGGTCAAGCCAAGGGCCATGATTGCCGCCATCAAGACTGCTGGTTTTTTCAAGGTCAATTTCATGATGTTTCCTTTTCAGGTTGAATAAGACGGGTACCGCCCGCCCAACGGTTTTTGCTCAACCCTTGCGGATCAAGCTCAAAACGGAACCCACGCCGCGCCCCACCAGGAAGAACAAGATCACGAAGCCGAAACCGACTCCGAACACTTGCCCGACCGTGTTGGAATCGAGCGCAGGAAAGCCCGGCGCTTCTTTGGTCTCAATCTCACCCTTCAGGGCTTCAAGCGTGGTTTGAAAAAACATAGGTTCGCCGTCAAGGCAAACAGGCCCAGGCCCCTCAAGGTCGCCAGTGCACACTCGGATATACGCAGGCGTGGACATGGCTTTACCCTTTGTGGCCCAACTGGCCTATGCTGCAAATGCCACAGCAGCGGCTGTATTCAGCACCGCACCATGAACAAAAGTCTTTTTTGTCACGAGTGACGGAAATTGTTTTCTGGCTTTGTGGGTTTTGTTGGCTTTGCCGCTGACGGTATTCGCGCTGGCGCTGTGCACCGCTTTTGGCGTCGTGTTTGCGTGGCCTGCCGGGTCTATTGCCCAGCAAGTCACGGGTGTAGTGATCGGCTGCGGACTTCATTGAATGACCTCATCGCACGTCATGGGCTGGTAAAGCTGTATGA
Organism: Morinoia aosen; assembly: GCA_030386875.1. Classification (NCBI taxonomy): domain Eukaryota; kingdom Metazoa; phylum Arthropoda; class Malacostraca; order Amphipoda; family Talitridae; genus Morinoia; species Morinoia aosen. The sequence continues at coordinate 21,211,609 of JASJYW010000026.1, forward strand.
GTGATGCTTGTCCATCAAAGTGATCGACAGCGGCATGCACGGCGGCTTCACGGGTTTCAAATGGCACGGCATGGGCCAACAGTTGCACGAGCTCAATGCCGCCCTCGCCATCTGGCGCGAGGAATGCACCATCATCAAGCGCCTGGACGTACCAGCAAGGACGGCAGTCCATCTCATGCCCCTTTGGCTGCTGCTTGAGCTGCTGCGGGCTGCGCTGGCACCGACTTGGTGGCTTCAGCCACGCGCAAGTTGACGATTTGCGTTTTTTGGGTCTTGCCGTTGGTGACGATTTCAAGTTCAGCATCGCATGTGATGGGGAATTGCAAGTGTTTGAACTTGTGGTATTCCTCGCTGGTGCCGAAGGCGTATTCGACGGTGGCAAAGCCTTTTCCCATGCCTTTGGAATCGTCCAAATCGGTTTGAACATAGAGCTTGGTGCTGTCATAGACTTGGCCGCTTTCGAGCTGGCCTTTGCTGCCTTTGATGCCCTGAACGACGATGCGTGATGTGAATTTCATGGTGTTTCCTTTGGTGGTTGCCGGCACTGACAAAAACCATCACCCGGCCGGGACGAGAGATGTAGAGGTATCGGTATCGGTATCGGTATCGGTGGATGTGTGAATTAATTTCTGCATGACGCGCTCAACCCCGGCTTTGATGGCCTCGCTGGTCAAGCCTTTGAGGGAGCGCGGTTTGTCGCGGTGGGCGTGTTCAACGGCTAAGCGTGTGAGCCAGTCAAAACCTGCTGTGAGGCTGATATGCACCAGTGAAGGCGCTACGGTTTTTTCAAACCATTGCAAGGTGCGCTCTACGCTGGCTTCGGCAACTTTGATGCCGGTGGGTATGGTTTGGGGCGAGACGTCTTCCAGGATGCGGGCGCAGAAGCCATACGCGCCAGCAAAGTAAGCGGCTGGGCGAATCAGCGACTCCATGGGAATGATGCGGTTGTGGTTGCGTAGCTCGACTTCAGCGCGCCACCAGGGGTCATCCATCAGTTTGAATTGATGGCCTTTGTCATAGCCTCGAAACAGCTTGCCGGATTCGCGTTTGCCCACCTGAAAAGTGCGGGTGTTGCCATGCTCAAAATCGCCATGTTGGTAAACACTGGGTGCGCGGCCTCGGTAGCTGAATTCGCCTTCTTGGTAGGCTTGCTGGGCGTCTTGGTAGGTGTATTCACCTTGGAAGAAATCACGGCACAGGTCTATGCGGGTGATGGTGGCACCCAGCGGCGAGAAGAAGTTGAAAGCCCTTGTTTCCCAACCCGCTTGGGCGCTGGTGCATCCAAAGCCTTTCAGCGTGAAACAGAAGGTGCCGCGCTGCATGGCCCCGCCACCGCTGACGCTGCCGACTTCTATGCCATCCTCGTTGATGACTGTGAATGTGTGGTCATAAAAGTCACGACCTGGTCGGGCTTCACCCGGTTTGAAGCCTAGCAACTTGGCCCAATGAATGGCCAAGTCGTGGACAATTTCACTGTCCAATTGGAGACCATCAACAATCAATTCCCCTTTGCTGGGAATCATGGCTTTGAACAGCTCATTCCTGACCACTGTGCAGCGGAAATAATCGACTACTACGCCGCTATCGGCGCGGGCTGCGCGCTCAGCCGTCAAAAGCTTGACTTTGCGGCCTTCAAGCACCATTTTTTCTTCTGATTCATATTTTGCCTTTGCCATTTTTACTCCTGGCGGATTCAAAAGTGAAGCGCAACACCTGCAACCCCCGTAAAGTAGGCAGATGCAAAACCACTCACCCCGTAGGTATCAACAACTCCAGCCAGAAGAGCGCGTGACGCTGGCCAGTCTGGTTCAACAGAAGTTTGGCGTTAATGCAATAGCCCAAGTGCTTGGACGCGCAGCCAGCACCATCAGTCGCGAGCTGCGGCGCAATGCCCAGGCAACGGGCTACACCAGTCAAGCAGCGCGAGCTTGCGCCCAGCAACGGCGCATATCAGGTCGCTCACCGAACAAGCTCCATTGTGATAGCGCGCTCTTTGGTGTTGTGCGCTATTTTTTGAACCAGCGCTGGTCTCCCGAGCAGATTGTCCTGACACTGGGCTACATCTACCCCAAAGGCCATGAATACCGCGTGTCACACGAAACCATCTACAACTGCATTTACGCCCAGCCCGTGGGTGAGCTCAAGCGTGAACTCATCGCCACCCTGCGCCATGCACACAACAAGCGTGTGCCACGCAGCAAAGGCCAAGATCGGCGGGGCCAGATTCCTAACATGGTGAGCATCCACGTGCGCCCGCCTGAGATTGAGGATCGCCAGTTCCCCGGGCACTGGGAAGGCGACCTCATCAAAGGAGCGGCCAACGCCAGCGCGGTGGGTACATTGGTTGAGCGCACCAGCCGCCTGGTGATGTTGGTGAAGTTGCCCAATTTCAAGCCGGCCAGTGCTGTCAATGTGATGCAAGCCTTCTCCGATAAGTTGCTGTCCATTGCCGTGCCCCTGCGCCAAAGCATGACGTATGACCAGGGCCGGGAGATGGCGATGCATCAGGCGTTGAGCCAGCGCACCGGGGTCGCTGTGTACTTCTGCGACCCGCACAGCCCTTGGCAGCGAGGCTCCAACGAGAACATGAATGGCCTAGTGCGCCAGTACCTGCCCAAGGGCACGGACTTGTCTGTTTACAGTCAAGACCAGCTCGATGCCATTGCCGATCAGATCAACAACCGGCCCAGAAAGGGCTTGGGCGTACGATCGCCTCTGGCGGGGCGGATTCAAAAGTGAAGCGCAACACCTGCAAACCTCGTAAGGTAGGCAGATGCAAAACCACTCACCCCGTAGCTATCAACAACTCCAGCCAGAAGAGCGCGTGACGCTGGCCAGTCTGGTTCAACAGAAGTTTGGCGTTAATGCAATAGCCCAAGTGCTTGGACGCGCAGCCAGCACCATCAGTCGCGAGCTGCGGCGCAATGCCCAGGCAACGGGCTACACCAGCCAAGCAGCGCGAGCTTGCGCCCAGCAACGGCGCATATCAGCTCGCTCACCGAACAAGCTCCATTGTGATAGCGCGCTCTTTGGCGCTGTGCGCTATTTTTTGAACCAGCGCTGGTCTCCCGAGCAGATTGCCCTGACACTGAGCCACATCTACCCCAAAGGCCATGAATACCGCGTGTCACACGAAACCATCTACAACTGCATTTACGCCCAGCCCGTGGGTGAGCTCAAGCGTGAACTCATCGCCACCCTGCGCCATGCACACAACAAGCGTGTGCCACGCAGCAAAGGCCAAGATCGGCGGGGCCAGATTCCTAACATGGTGAGCATCCATGTGCGTCCACCCGAAATCGAAGATCGCCAGTTCCCCGGGCACTGGGAAGGCGACCTCATCAAAGGAGCGGCCAACGCCAGCGCGGTGGGTACGCTGGTTGAGCGCACCAGCCGCCTGGTGATGTTGGTGAAGTTGCCCAATTTCAAGCCGGCCAGTGCTGTCAATGTGATGCAAGCCTTCTCCAATAAGTTGCTGTCCATTGCCGTGCCCCTGCGCCAAAGCATGACGTATGACCAGGGCCGGGAGATGGCGATGCATCAGGCGTTGAGCCAGCGCACCGGGATCGCTGTGTACTTCTGCGACCCGCACAGCCCTTGGCAGCGAGGCTCCAACGAGAACATGAATGGCCTAGTGCGCCAGTACCTGCCCAAGGGCACGGACTTGTCTGTTTACAGTCAAGACCAGCTCGATGCCATTGCCGATCAGATCAACAACCGGCCCAGAAAGGGCTTGGGCGTACGATCGCCTCTGGCGGTTTATCGGAATTTACTCATCAACAGCCCCCAACACTCCACCCTCATTCATTGAAATCCAAGGTGTTGCACTTCACTTTTGAATCCGCCCTGCATTGACTGTTTCACACAAGTTGAGATCAACTCTTTGCAGGTTTTCGACAGCTTGAATAGTTTTTGCATGACCTTCATCAGTCACTTTTAAAGAAACTGCTGATATTTCTTTCAAACCCGCCATCTTGGCTGCTTGGAACCTTCTCTCACCTGACACAATGATGTACTTATCAATACCTTCATCATGGTGAACAACAATTGGTTGAATTAATCCATGCCTTGAAATTGAGCTTGAAAGCTCACCCATGGAGTTGGAATCAAAGCCACTGGAAAACCTCACCTGAGGCAAGGTTGTAATTTTGTGAAGAGGGAGGTTTAAAATTGAATTCATGTATAACCTTTAAAAAATCAAAAGATTTAGCATGCTAAATTTCTGCTCTTTTTTTGTTTGCCTCGGCGGATTCAAAAGTGAAGTGCAACACCTTGGATTTCAATGAATGAGGGTGGAGTGTTGGGGGCTGTTGATGAGTAAATTCCGATAAACCGCCAGAGGCGATCGTACGCCCAAGCCCTTTCTGGGCCGGTTGTTGATCTGATCGGCAATGGCATCGAGCTGGTCTTGACTGTAAACAGACAAGTCCGTGCCCTTGGGCAGGTACTGGCGCACTAGGCCATTCATGTTCTCGTTGGAGCCTCGCTGCCAAGGGCTGTGCGGGTCGCAGAAGTACACAGCGATCCCGGTGCGCTGGCTCAACGCCTGATGCATCGCCATCTCCCGGCCCTGGTCATACGTCATGCTTTGGCGCAGGGGCACGGCAATGGACAGCAACTTATTGGAGAAGGCTTGCATCACATTGACAGCACTGGCCGGCTTGAAATTGGGCAACTTCACCAACATCACCAGGCGGCTGGTGCGCTCAACCAGCGTACCCACCGCGCTGGCGTTGGCCGCTCCTTTGATGAGGTCGCCTTCCCAGTGCCCGGGGAACTGGCGATCTTCGATTTCGGGTGGACGCACATGGATGCTCACCATGTTAGGAATCTGGCCCCGCCGATCTTGGCCTTTGCTGCGTGGCACACGCTTGTTGTGTGCATGGCGCAGGGTGGCGATGAGTTCACGCTTGAGCTCACCCACGGGCTGGGCGTAAATGCAGTTGTAGATGGTTTCGTGTGACACGCGGTATTCATGGCCTTTGGGGTAGATGTGGCTCAGTGTCAGGGCAATCTGCTCGGGAGACCAGCGCTGGTTCAAAAAATAGCGCACAGCGCCAAAGAGCGCGCTATCACAATGGAGCTTGTTCGGTGAGCGAGCTGATATGCGCCGTTGCTGGGCGCAAGCTCGCGCTGCTTGGCTGGTGTAGCCCGTTGCCTGGGCATTGCGCCGCAGCTCGCGACTGATGGTGCTGGCTGCGCGTCCAAGCACTTGGGCTATTGCATTAACGCCAAACTTCTGTTGAACCAGACTGGCCAGCGTCACGCGCTCTTCTGGCTGGAGTTGTTGATAGCTACGGGGTGAGTGGTTTTGCATCTGCCTACCTTACGAGGTTTGCAGGTGTTGCGCTTCACTTTTGAATCCGCCATCTCTAAGGCCTGATCTGTCAGATAGATTGAATGTGGCCTGCGTGCCTTCATGCGTTGAGCAGGTATTTTCCAAATGCGCGCATCCAAGTCAATTTCTGACCATTCAACAGCAGCCACCTCATTTGCCCTCAGCAATGTGTACCAAAGCAATTTGAAGGCCTGCACTGTCATGAAGTTGCCTTTATGCTCTCCAATTTCTTGCAAGAGTTTGCCAACTTGTTCTTTGGTCAGTGCTGTTTTGTGCTGTGTTTTGTTCTTGGGCAATGCGTTTCGCACCAGCCAAACTGGGTCAATATCAGCACGCAAGGTGGCGACTGCAAATTGAAAAATAGAAGATAACGTGCGCTTAGCCTCTGCTGCAACTGAGGGTGCGTGTTTATGCTTTGATTGCAGAATTGCAAGTATTTGGTGTGAGGTGATGTTTTTAACTGGTAACTTGCCCAGCTCTGGGAACACCACGCGGCGAAGCATGTCTAGGCGTCGCCTTTTTGTGACATCTTCCCAATCCTTGGTTGCCAACCATTCCTGGGCTATCAGCTCAAGTGTGTTGCTTTGATCAAGTTCTTGGCGCACCTTGTCAAGCTGTTTTTGCTGGACAGGGTTGATCCCATCTTTAACAAGCTTTCTTGCAGCTTGGGCTTTCTCTCTAGCTTCAGACAAGGCAGTGGCTGGGTACTCACCCAAAGCCATCATGGATTCCTTGCCACCTAGTTTGAATCTGAACCTGAAGGCTTTAACCCCATTAGGCTTTACCTCGAGGTATAGGCCATCACGATCATTGATTCTGTACAGCCTTGCGCGTGGCTTGGCGGTGCGGCAGTGCATGTCTGTAAGCATGCACGAAGCATACCCACCAAATCAAAAGGTAGTCAAGCTTTGTACCCGATTTTGTACCCGCAAAATCCGTGAAAACAGGTGATACAAAATGAAACGTTATGAAGCTCTAGGAGCTTGGGAAATCCTCATACATTGTTGATTAAAAAGGATTTTTTGAATGGTTTGAAACGCTATGAAATGATGTGAAACAAGCTATTCTTGATCAGACGTTAAACAAAAAGTTCATCACATCCCCGTCTTTAACCACGTATTCCTTGCCTTCGGCGCGCATTTTTCCGGCTTCTTTGGCACCGGCTTCACCTTGGTGGGTGATGTAGTCGTCAAAGCCTATGGTTTGGGCGCGTATGAAGCCGCGCTCAAAGTCGCCGTGTATGGCGCCGGCGGCTTGGGGGGCGGTGTCGCCTATGTGTATGGTCCAGGCGCGCACTTCTTTGACGCCGGCGGTGAAGTAGGTTTGCAAGCCCAGCAGTTTGAAGCCGGCGCGTATCAAGCGGTTTAAGCCCGGTTCGTCTTGGCCCAGTTCTTTAAGGAACTCCAAGCGGTCGGCGTCGTCCATTTCAGACAACTCGGCTTCTATCTTGGCGCAAATGGCCACCACGGGGGCGTTTTGGCTGGCGGCGTAGTCGCTCAAACGGGTCAGCAAGGGGTTGTTGTCAAAACCGTCTTCGGCCACGTTGCCCACAAACATGGCGGGTTTGGCGGTGATGAGGCACAGGGGTTTGAGCAAGGCGCGTTCTTCGTCGCTCAAGTCCAAGGTGCGCACGGGTTTGCCTTGGTCTAACACGGCTTGCACGCGGCCCAGCACTTGCACCAATTTGGCCGCGTCTTTGTCGTTGCCGCTTTTGGCGGCTTTGGTGTAACGCTGCAGGCTTTTTTCCACGGTGCCCATGTCGGCCAGGCACAACTCGGTTTGAATCACTTCGATGTCGGCAATAGGGTCAACTTTGCCGGCAACGTGAATCACGTTGGGGTCTTCAAAACAGCGCACCACGTTGACGATGGCGTCGGTCTCGCGGATGTGGGCCAAAAATTGGTTGCCCAAGCCTTCGCCTTTGGACGCGCCTGCGACCAAGCCGGCAATGTCGACAAACTCGACGATGGCGGGCACGATGCGCTCGGGCGAGATGATTTGGGCCAGTTGCTGCAAGCGCGGGTCGGGCACTTCCACCACGCCCACGTTGGGCTCTATGGTGCAGAAGGGGTAGTTCTCAGCGGCAATGCCCGCTTTGGTCAAGGCGTTGAATAAGGTGGATTTGCCGACGTTGGGCAGGCCGACGATGCCGCATTTGAGACTCATGAAATACCTCTGAAAAGACAACCCGCTAGTTTAACGACCCTGCGGCTCTGCGCTGGTGGGTGGGCGATGGGTGAGCCGACCTCACCACACGTCCCACACGCCGGCGCCGCTTTGGCCTTGCGTTAACACCGCGTTGGTGCCGCTGCGCACAATGGCGTTCATGCCAAAGGTTAATGCGCCGCTCAGGCGTTGGTCGGCGCGGTAGCCGCGCAGCGCGGTGTTCACGCTGCGCCCGGCCACGCCGGTGTCGGGGTCTACGTCGGGTATGGGGCAGCGGGCGCAAGGCTTGGCCAGTTGCAGCCGCACCAAGGCGTTGTCTGCGGTCAGGTAAATATCGGACAAGCGGTCTTCGTCGTGGGCTTCAACGCCACCCAAGACGATGTTGGGTCTAAAGCGGCGGTTGTCCACGGTAGCCTCACCGGCTTGGGCCAGGCGTTGGTTTAAGTCGTCCATGGCGGCGGCGCTGGTGATGAGCAAGGCAAAGCCGTCGCTGAACTGGTTGGGCGCGGCCACGCCGTCGGTCCACTTCAGGCTGGAGACGCGCTGGGCGCTGGAGCCAAAGCGCACCAGGCGCACGCGCTGGCCCAAAAAAGTGCTGAGCCATTGCGCTGCTTCGTCGCCCATGTCGTCGGCCTCGACGGTGTCGTCCCACACGCGCACAGGCAGCGTTGCGGCGGCGGTGGACGCTGGCCGTGACAACGACACTGTCAGTGGCGTGGCCATGCCAGGGGCTTGCACCACCAGGTGCTCGGGCGCCAACGCGGGTTGTATCAAGGCCATGCGCGGTTGTTCGCGCTGAGAGACAAACACACCGGCTTGGTCCACCACCATCCAGTGGCGGTCCCATTGCAAACCGGTTTCGGTCAAGGTGGCACGCGGTAAACGAATGCCGGCGCAGGATTTGATGGGGTAACACCACAGCTGGGCAATGTGCAAAGGCAAATCGGCCTCAGGGGGTAACTGGGGGGGTAATTCAGGGGGTACAGCGCTCAATGTCATGGCTTGAGTTTGCCAGTTTTTTGACGGCGTTTTGCCCCGCGCTGGGCAGGGTGAGGGGTCGGGTGAGGCGCCTGCCTACAATCTGCCGTATGCAATCCAAGTTTGATGTGTGTGTGCGCGGCGCTGGTGTGGTGGGCTTGACCACGGCTTTGCTGTTGGCGCGTGAACGCTTAAAAGTTGCGCTGGTCGCCCCCGAGCCCAGCCCTCGGCCTGAATCCGACATTCGGGCCTTTGCGCTCAATGCGGCGTCGCGGGCGCTGCTGGAGTCGCTGCGCGCTTGGCCTCAGGGGCAGGCTGATGACGGCACCACCGCCATCACCGCCATGCACGTGTGTGAAGGCGTGGCCCCAGGCCATCCACTGGTATTCGACAGCGCCGACAACGCCGGCCAGCCCTTGGGTTGGATTGTGGATGTGCCGGCATTACAAGCCCGGCTGCAAGAGGCGGTGTCGTTTCAAAGCGGCATTGAGCGCTTAACGGCAGCGCCCGAGCGCGCCGCCCTCACGGTGGTGTGCGAAGGCCAGCACAGCGCCACCCGCGCGGACTGGGGTTTGGACTACGACAGCCACGCCTACCCACACAGCGCCGTGGCTGCGCGGCTGCAGTGTGAGCACGGCCACGGCGGCATTGCGCGCCAGTGGTTTGTGCAAGGTGAAGTCATGGCGTGGCTGCCACTGGATGGATCGCAAGGCCGGCAAGTGGCGCTGGTGTGGTCGCTGCCGCATGAGCGCGCCGCCCAGTTGGTGGCGTTGCCGCCGGAAGATTTGGCGCAAGCTGTGATGGCGCACACCCAATCGGCTTTGGGCCACATGCAATGCCAGCGGCCCGCCGCCCGTTGGCCGTTGAGTGTGTCGCGCGCGCGCCGCTGGGCCAGCACCGAAACCCGTGTTGGCGCTGGCCGCGTGGTGTTGGCCGGTGACGCCGCCCACGCCATACACCCGCTGGCCGGGCAAGGCTTGAATTTGGGCTTGGCCGACGCCGCCGAACTGGCCCGCGTCCTCAGCGAGCGCGAGTATTGGCGCGAGCTGGGTGATGCCCGTTTGCTGCGCCGTTATGAACGCGCCCGCGCCGCCGATGTGGCGGCGTTGAGCGCCGTCACCGATGGCTTGTTTGCGCTTTTTAACCACAGCGACAGCCGCATACAAGCGCTGCGCCAGTGGGGCTTGGGCGCGTTTTCGCGCAGCGGGCCGCTCAAAACCTGGGTCATGCGCCAGGCCACAGGCGCTGGGCGCATGGATGCGTTGAGCACGGGTAGCGTTGGCCCCAGCGCGTCTTTTTAAAACGGTTTTTGAACGGTTGGTTGGACATCCCATCTTTGCCGATTCATTTTTACTTCAACAGGAAACCCCTCTCATGAAATCCCTAGTTGCCTTCTTCTGCGCCGCTATTTTTGCGGCTCAAGCCCTGGCCGCGCCAGAAGACGTCATACGCGCCAAACTCAAAGAGCGCTTGCCCAACATGCCGGCCATTGACGAAATCAGCAAAACCCCCATGCCGGGTTTGTATGAAGTGCGCGTCAACCGCAGCGAAATTTTTTACACCGATGCCACCGGCCGCTTTATGTTGCAAGGCGATTTGATTGACACCCAAGCCGGTGCCAACTTGACCGAACGCCGCACCGAACAATTGAGCGCCGTGCCGTTTGAGGACTTGCCGCTCAAAGACGCCTTCACCATCGTGCGGGGCAAAGGCGAGCGCCGCATGGCCATTTTTGCCGACCCCAATTGCGGTTATTGCAAGCGCTATGAGCAAGAGTTGGCCTTGCTGGACAACGTCAAAATCTACTTGTTCCTCTACCCCATACTGGGCGCTGATTCACAAGAAAAATCGCAAAACATTTGGTGCGCCAAAGACAAAGGCAAAACCTGGGACGACTGGATGCTGCGCGGTGTGCGCCCGCCAGCGGCCAAGTGCGACACCGCTGCCGTGGCGCGCAACGTGGCGTTTGGTCGCAGCTACCGCATCAGCGGTACGCCCACCACCTTCATGCCCAACGGCGCTCGCTTGAGCGGGCTGCGCAATTTGGATGAGATTGAAAAAGCGCTGGTGGCCCGCTAAGTTCGCGCGCCTGCACCGCCTGATTTTTTGCTAAACCGCATGACTGTTCATTACCGCATCGCCGTTGAAAACGCCCACGCCCACCGCTTTAGCGTCACCCTCACGCTGGCGCGTCCGGCCAAAGCCCAGCGCTTGAGCTTGCCGGTGTGGATTCCCGGCAGCTATTTGGTGCGCGAATTTTCGCAACACCTGCAAGGCTTGCGGGCTGAGCAAAACGGCTGTCCCGTGGCGCTGCACCAGCTGAGCAAAAACACCTGGCAAGCAGACAACACCACCCAAGCGCCTTTGGTATTGCATTACCAGGTCTATGCGTTTGACCACTCGGTGCGCACGGCGTTTTTGGACCCCTTGCGCGGCTTCTTCAACCCCACCAGTTTGTGCTTGCGCGCGCAGGGTCACGAAGACACGCCGCACACACTGGAGCTGCAAGCCAACGCCCACACCGCAGGCTGGGCCGTGGCCACGGGCTTGACACCCAAGGCCATCAACCGCCAAGGCTTTGGCACTTACACCGCCAGTGATTACGACGAATTGGCCGACAGCCCGTTTGAGATGGGCCGCTTTTGGAGCGGCAACTTTACCGTGCGCGGCGTGCCCCACCGTTTGGTGGTCAGCGGCGCGGGCCCGTGGCTGGACGGCCAGCGGCTGCTGCGTGACACCCAGCGCATTGTGCAAACGCAAATGGCGTTTTGGCATGGCGACCCCAAACAAGCCACCAGCCGGCCACCGTTTCAGCGCTACGTGTTTATGCTCTACGCCACCGGCGACGGCTACGGCGGTTTGGAGCACCGCACCTCCACCGCCTTGATCGCCCGCCGCGCCGACTTGCCACGCCTGGATGGCCAGCCGGCGGCCGCGCTCAAAGCCAGTGACGGCTACACCACGCTGCTGGGCTTGATCAGCCACGAATACTTTCACACCTGGAACGTCAAACGCCTGCGGCCTAGCGAATTCAAACGCTACGACTACGAGCGTGAAAACCACACCGAGCTGTTGTGGTTTTTTGAAGGCTTTACCAGTTACTACGACGACTTGATGCTGCGCCGCGCCGGTTTGCTGTCGCCCGAGCCCTATTTGATGCTGCTGGCCAAAACCCTCAATCAAGTGCAGCAAACACCCGGGCGGCATGTGCAAAGCCTGGCCCAGGCCAGCTTTGACGCCTGGACCAAGTATTACCGCATCAACGAAAACACCCCCAACGCCACTGTGAGCTACTACACCAAAGGCGCGTTGCTGGCTTTGTGCCTGGACTTGGGGCTGCGCGTGCAAGGCCGCACCACGCTCGATGACGTTATGCGAGCGCTGTGGGCCCGCACCCAAGGCGGGCCCATGAAAGAGGCGGATGTGCACGCCGTGCTCAAACAACTGGCAGGCCCTGAAGTGGCGGCGTCACTGGCCGACTGGGTGCACGGCACCGACGACTTGCCCGTGGCGCAAGCACTGCGCGCCGTGGGTTTGACCGTGACGCAAGAGCCCGCCGCACTGGCCCAGCGACTGGGCTTGCGCGTGAGCGAAGACAAAAACGGCATCACCATCAAAAACGTCTTTAACGACTCCGCCGCCGAAGCCGCGGGCTTGGCCGCTGGCGACGAGTGGCTGGGCGTGGAAGTGGGTACCGGTGAACGCGCACAAGCCTGGCGCCTACACCGCTTGGCCGACATCACCTTGTACCTGGGCACGCAACGCCGTTTAACCGCCATCGTCGCCCGCGACCAACGCCTGCTGCGCCTGCCGCTGCAGTGGCCTGACGACTGGATGAACTGGCGCATTGCCTTGCCCACAGAAGTTCTAGTCCCAACCTCATCCAGCGCCTTGTGGAAACACTGGTTGCTCTAAATCTGGCAGTAAGTTCTTTTCTTTCACCGCTCGCAGGTTCAACATGAATACAACCACGAACACCAACGCCACACCCGAACTCATCACACTTCGCACCGAAGGCGGCGTGGCCATCATCACGCTCAACCGCCCCAAACAACTCAACGCCTTAAACGGCCCGTTGATGCAAGAGCTGGGCACGACGCTGACCGCTTTGGACTTGGATGAAGCCATTGGCTGCATCATCATCACCGGCAGCGAAAAAGCCTTTGCCGCTGGCGCTGACATTGCCGCCATGGCCAACTACAGCTTTGTCGACACCTTCAAACACGACTACATCACCCGCCACTGGGAGACGCTGCGCAGCATACGCAAACCCGTGATCGCCGCCGTCAGCGGCTTTGCCTTGGGCGGTGGCTGCGAGCTGGCCATGATGTGCGACTTCATCATCGCTGCCGACAACGCCAAATTTGGACAACCCGAAATCAAACTGGGCGTCATCCCTGGCATTGGCGGCACCCAGCGCCTGCCGCGCGCCGTCGGCAAAGCCAAAGCCATGGACTGGACACTGACCGGGCGCTTGATAGACGCCACCGAAGCCGAGCGCGCCGGCCTGGTCAGCCGCGTGGTGCCGCAAGACAAACTGATGGATGAAGCGCTGGGCGCGGCCTTACAAATTTGCAGCTACTCACAACTGGCCGTCATGGCCGCCAAAGAAGCCGTCAACCGCGCCTTTGAAGGCAGCTTAAACGACGGCATCGTTTTTGAGCGCCGCCTCTTTCACGCCTTGTTTGCCACCGCCGACCAAAAAGAAGGCATGGACGCTTTTCTGAATAAACGCACGCCCGCGTTCAAACACCAGTAAAAATCGATCTATAATCTAGGGCTACGGCGCTTTAGCTCAGTCGGTTAGAGCGATGGAATCATAATCCACAGGTCCGCGGTTCGAATCCGTGAAGCGCCACCAGAGGTTAATACAAGGGCCGCCAAGTACATACACTTGGCGGCCTTTTTCATTGGGAAATCAAAGGCTTTCAGTGCAAGGACGTACAAGGAAGACCAAGGACAGCGTTAAAATTTAGGGGTACAAATAGGGGTGCGAAACACAGGGGTACAGGCCCGTACCCCTATTTTGTACCCCTATGCCCCTGGAGCGCCTATGTTGACCGACGCACAATGCCGCATGCCACTTGCCCACCTGAGCGCAAACAAGCCCGGTTGTTTTATGACAGTGGCGGCTTGTACCTGCAAGTAAGCCCCACGGGTTCTAAGCGGTGGTTTTTCAAGTACTACATAGACAACAAAGAAAAGCATCTTGCCTTAGGCAGCTACCCCACCGTGAAGCTGGCCGACGCACGGCAAGCCCGCGATGCCGCCAAACAACAAAAATCCGCAGGCATTGACCCGGTGCAAGCCCGCAAGGTGGACAAGCTAAGGAGTCGCCCCTGATTTATTCATTTTCCCAGCTCAGTGCCCCATTGACTCACCCCACCAACGCGAGCCTGGGCGCAGCGGCAACACCCAGCATCCATTCCAAAGTTGACCTGAAGGCTTGTATGAGGCCTTGCTTGGCTGTTGTGAGCGCATGGTCGAGTCTGAGCAAGCGCAAAAAAAATCGCAACAAAGGGGTTACCCCCTTCTTGGCCATCATGCGCAGCAGCCAGCGGATGTTGTAGCCTGCCGCGCACAGAACCCACATGCAGCCGGTCACCTTGCTCGCCGGCCAGATGGCACTTACCCATGCGGCAGTCCGCTTTCAAGTGCCCGATGATGGGCTCTATCGCTTGCCTGCGTTTGAGTTGCTTTCTCTCCTTGAGCGTGAGGCTTTTGTATTTGCCCCGGTGCTTGATCGCCAGCTGCGGGTTGTCCGCATCCACACCGCGGTAGCCCAAGTCCACATACGCCGTGGTGGGTTTTGCTCCCGTGTCTTGCATCAAAATAGTCGCTTGCTCTATTTGCGCGCTCAGCGTGTGCCCATCGTAGGGGTTGCCGGTAAACGCCTTGGCCCCCACGATGAGGTTGCTTTTAAGCGTGCTGGCAATACCCACTTTGACACCAAACTCATACGGGCGTCTGGCTTTTCCCTTGCCTATGCATTCGACTTCGGGTGCGTGCCAAGCGTAGAGCTTGGGCTAACCGGCGGTTTTGCGTTGCTTGATTTGCTCGGCGATGCGTTGGGCTTTGCTCAAAGCTTGATCAATGGCTTGCCGGGCTGCAGCGCTGAGGGTGTCGAGCGTGGCTTGTGCTTTGCGCTCAATCTCGCGCTGCAAGCGCCCCACCAAGGTGGCTTGGCGTTTGATGGCGCGGTGCATGCGCTTGTATTGTTTGGCGTGTGCGTAACGCCCGGCTTTGCGGTTGAGCTGCTGGCCTTCTTTGGCAAAGGTTTGTTTCAGGGCAAAGCCTGCGTCTTTGGCGGTCTCCACCAACTTTGTGCGGGCCACCTCCAGCAAACGGCTGTCGGTGGGATGGGCAATGGCTTTTTCTTGCACCGTGGTGTCCACCACCACGGTATTCAAATCGGTGGGTGAGAGCAGCTTGAGCGAGACCGCGATGTTGATGGTTTGTGCCAGCAATTCTTCTGTGCCTTCTTCACCCAGCAGGCGGCGGAATTTGACCAAGGTGGTGGCGTCGCACGGGGGCTGATGCTCAAAGTACGCTTGACCGGCAAAGAACTGCCAGGTGGGTGTTTCACCCCAGCGCGCAACAACACCTTCATCGGACTCATCAAAAGCGTGCTTGAGGTAGAGCAAGGCCATCATCAAACGCAGCGGCAAACGCGGGCGACCGGCTTTGCTGGGTTTGGCCTTACGCTGGGCGGATTCACCGAACAAATCCAAATCCGGCATCGCCACATTGGCCCGCGCTTTGCGCATAAACCCCTGCGCCACCCGCGCCTCCAGCTCTTGCCACGGCATGCGCGAAGCCAACACCGCCAGCGGATGGCGCAAGTCAATCATGTGGTCCAAACGAGCACGGAAAAAATCATCGGTAGCCGGACATGTGAACATCAAAAACTCCCAGAAATTTGCAGCAATTCGATAACAAACTGGAAGTTCGGTTCAACCAAAAATCAACAAAAATCTAGGTTTTATGTGGGGCTGGGGGGGGGTTCAGGGGCGACTAAGGAAGGTCTGCACAACCCACACCAGGAGACCACAAACCTGACCACAAACGCGCTTACGACCGAACGGCGATAGCGTTGAGCTCTTCGAGGTCGAGGTTTTTCTCCAGCGTGGCCAGCGTGTGTTCATCAATATCGCCCACCCGGTGCAGGCGAATCAGCTCGGCGCGAGAGGCGGCGATGGCGGCCAAGACCATGTCGAAATGCGCGTGCACGCCGGGCATGAGCGCTTCTGCTTCGCCCGCATAGCGGTGGTAGGCAGCGGTTTTTTTGGTGTACTGGGCCAGCAGCATGGGGTGGGCCAGTTCGCCTTTTTCGTCATAAGCGTTTTGCTGGATGAAGTCCAGCTGCGCTTGCATGATGAGGGCCTCGGCCTGGTCTTGGTTTAAGCGCGTTTTGTCCGATTCGGGGGCCACCAGGCCCAGCCACCGGATCAAAGCGGCCAAGGTGGTGCCTTGAATCAACACCGTGCCCAAAATCACGGCAGCCGCTGTGACCAAAATGAAGTCGCGGCCGGGAAAGGCTTCTGGCAAGCTCAAGGCCAGCGCCAGCGTGACCACGCCGCGCACGCCGGCCCAGCCCAGCACAATGGCATTGCGCGTGCCCAATGCTGTGTAGCGGCGCACACCCAGCGCCCGGCACAACAGGATCACGGCATCCGACAAAAAGACCCAGGCGAACCGCGCCACCAACAAGGCCAACAACACCAGCAGCACCGGGCCGCCCATTTGCTCAATGACAACGTCAATGCCACCGACGCGTGCCACCACGCCACGCAGCGACAAGCCGATCAGCATAAAAACAGCCGCCTCCATCAAGAAGATCATCACGGTCCAGAACGAGGTGCCGCGCATGCGTGTGGCGGCAGAAAACACCTTGTATTGGTAGGTGCCGCAGACCAGCCCGGCGGTCACGGTGGCGATCACGCCGGAGACATGAAAGCGCTCGCCCAAAATATAGGCCGCCCAAGACGTGAGCAAGCTGGCGGCAATGATCAGGTATTCGTCTTTCAGCGCCGGGGCAATGAAGTACCAGGCCGCACCTATGAACAAGCCAACGGCCACGCCGCCAGCGGCCAGCAGCACAAAGCTCTCCAGCGCCTGTGTGGTGCTGAAGCTGCCCGTGACGGCGGCCGCAACGGCGAAGCGAAACAGCACCAGGCCGCTGGCGTCGTTGAACAGGCTTTCGCCTTCGAGCAAGGTCAACAAGCGGCGCGGCAGCTTCACGCGCTGCAACACCGCACGGGCCGAGACCGCATCGGGCGGCGAGACGATGGCACCCAGCGCCGCGCAAGCGGCCCACGGCAAAGACGGCAGCAGCCAGTGGGCCACCACCGCCACCACAATGGTGGTGAACAACACCGCGCCGATGGCCAAGGCCAACACCCCAATCATGTGACTGCGCAAATGCCGGGTCGACATGCTCCACGCACCATCGATCAACAGCGGTGGCAAAAAGATGACGAGGATCAGTTCGGGATCGGGCGTAAAAGGCGGCAGGCCGGGCACAAAAGCCATCAAAGCCCCGCCGATGAGCAAAGGAATGGCCGGCGGCAAGGCCAAGCGTGTGGCCAGGTAATGCAGAGCAATGATCACCGGCAACATGGCAATCATCAATTCAAAAAGCAGTAAAGCGTTCATGGGTTGTTTGGAGCCGGTACGGTGGCTGGGTGAAGCCGGGCGCTCGAATGCAAGGCCATTCCCCTGCGTTTTTTATTTGCTGCGGATTGTCTCAAGCATTACCTTGTGCCGCGCTGTCATCGCAAAAAGATGACAGTTGGGATTTTTTAAGTCAAAATAGCACGGTCGTTCGTTTTTTTAAACCCGTTTGGAATTTGACCGCTGCATGCCGACTGCCTCTGACCGTTTACCCACTGAATCTGAC
This sequence comes from Morinoia aosen, assembly GCA_030386875.1. Lineage (NCBI taxonomy): Eukaryota > Metazoa > Arthropoda > Malacostraca > Amphipoda > Talitridae > Morinoia > Morinoia aosen. Next base: position 21,228,990 of record JASJYW010000026.1, read on the forward strand.
CGCATGGCGCGGCAAGCCCAAAAAGGCCAGCAAACCAAGGCGGCTATTGTGGAGGCGGCTTTGGGCCTGGCCACACAAATTGGCCTAGAAGGCTTGAGCATTGGGGCCTTGGCCGAGGTCATGAAAATGAGCAAATCGGGCGTGTTTGCTCATTTTGGTTCGCGCGAAGAGTTGCAAATCTCGGTGGTGCGTGAATACCACCAGCGCTTTCGAGAAGAGGTCTTTGTCCCCTCGCTGCAATACCCACGCGGTTTGCCGCGCTTGCGGGCCTTGTTTGATCTTTGGATGAAGCGCACCTCTATAGAAATTGACTCGGGCTGCTTGCACATCAGCGGGGCGGTTGAGTTTGATGACCGCGCCGGCCCGGTGCGTGATGCCTTGCGCGAGTCGGTGCAAGCGTGGCTGGACGCCATGTGGCGCAGCATTGAACAAGCCAAAACCGAAGGGCATTTGAGCGCCGATGTGGATGAGGCGCAAATGCTGTTTGAGTTGCACGGCCTGATTTTGGCCTTGCACCATGGCGCCCGTTTTTTAAAAAACCCCCATGCCATTGCCCATGCGCAGCAGGGCTTTGAGCACATCTTGGTGCGCTGCGGCGCGGCCGCCTCGTCTTTGTAAATGGATTTGTTTCATATCAGGAGAAACCATGCCGACATATACCCCCCCTTTGCGCGATATGCAGTTTGTCATGCACGAGGTTTTGAACGTGACCGAGAGCTTGCGCGAAATCCCCCGCCACGCTGAGGTGGACGCCGAGACCTTAAACGCGGTGTTGGAAGAGGGCGGCAAGTTTGCCGCTGAAGTGGCGTTTCCGCTCAACATCAGTGGCGACACCGAAGGCTGCACGCTGGACAAAACCACCCACGCCGTGACCACGCCCACCGGCTTTAAACAAGCTTATGAGCAATACGTGCAAGGCGGCTGGGCGGCGCTGTCGTGCGACCCCGAATACGGCGGCCAAGGTTTGCCCTTGGTGGCCAACCAGTGTTTGTACGAAATGCTCAACAGCGCCAACCAAGCCTGGACCATGTACCCCGGCCTCTCGCACGGCGCTTATGAAGCCTTGCATGCCCACGGCACCGAAGAGCAAAAACGTTTGTATTTGCCCAAGCTCACCAGCGGTGAATGGACCGGCACCATGTGTTTGACCGAGCCGCATTGCGGCACCGATTTGGGCTTGCTGCGCACCAAGGCCGAGCCGCTGCCCGACGGCAGCTACAAAATCACCGGCAGCAAAATTTTTATCAGCGCCGGCGAACACGACATGACCGAAAACATCGTGCACTTGGTGTTGGCGCGTTTGCCCGATGCGCCTGCGGGCAGCAAAGGCATCAGCTTGTTTGTGGTGTCCAAATTCAAGCTCAATGCCGATGGCAGCTTGGGTGAGCGCAACGGCATTTACTGCGCCGGGCTGGAACACAAAATGGGCATTCACGGCAACGCCACCGCGCAAATGGTGTTGGAAGACGCCGTGGGCACTTTGGTGGGCCAGCCCAACAAAGGTTTACAAGCCATGTTTGTGATGATGAACGCCGCCCGTTTGGGCGTGGGCAACCAGTCGCTGGGTTTGATGGAGGTGGCCTACCAAAACGCTTTGGCTTACGCCAAAGACCGCATACAAATGCGCAGCCTCTCAGGCCCCAAGGCCAAAGACAAACCGGCCGACCCCATCATCGTGCACCCCGACGTGCGCAAAATGTTGTTGACCGCCAAGGCTTATGCCGAAGGCAGCCGCGCCTTGGCCTTGTTCACCTCCAACTTGCTGGACGCGGCCTTGTACCACCCCGACAAAAAAACGCGCGAAGACAGCGCCGAGGTGGTGGCTTTGCTCACCCCCATTGTTAAAGCCTTCACCACCGACAACGGCTGGACCGCCACCACCCTGTGCCAGCAAGTGTTTGGCGGCCACGGCTACATCAAAGAGTGGGGCATGGAGCAGTTTGTGCGCGACGCCCGCATCAACATGATTTACGAAGGCACCAACACCGTGCAATCGCTGGACTTGTTGGGCCGCAAAGTGTTGGGCAACCAAGGCGCGTCACTGAAAAAGTTTGGTAAATACCTGGCCGATTTGGTCAAAGAAGCCAAGGGCGAAAAAAAGATGGCCGAATTTTTGACGCCCGTGACCGCGCTCAGCGATCAAATGAGCCAGTTCACCACCGAGATTGGCTTTAAAGGTTTTAGAGATGCCGATGAAGTGGGCGCCGCTGCGGTGGATTATTTGCGCGTGGCCGGCCACTTGGTGTTGGGTTACTTTTTTGCCCGCATGGCATTTGTGGCCTTGCAAAAAATCAACGCCGGCAGCACCGACCCGTTTTACCCCGCCAAGCTGCAAACCGCGCGCTTTTACTTTGCCAAGCTGTTCCCTGAAACGGTGAGCTTGATGCAAACCGCCCGCGCCGGCGCCAAGCCGTTGATGGACACCGACTTGGCCCTTGCTTGAGGCCCCGTACTGCGACCCGAAAATATCGAAACATGAAAGCGCGTATTCGCTCCCATGCTGTCGTTGCCATCCTTGCCAAGGCGTACAGCCTTGGCTGCGGCTGACGCCTAAGCCTGAAAACGAATCCATCACTTTCATGGTGTTCCGCTACTTTCGGTGCGCAGTACGAGTTTGATTTTTATCCACCCGAGGAGACTGTAATGAAAAAAAGCTGGATGGTTTTATGCTTGGCCGCTGCCGCAACATCGGCCTTTGCCCAAATGACGCCCGTGGGCAGTTGGAACAGCGTGGACGACAAAACCGGTGAGGTCAAAAGCCTGATCGTGATCACGGAGAAAAACGGCGTGCTCTCTGGCCGCATCGCCAAGCTGTTGAGCAAAACGTCTGACCCCACTGCCAAATGCAGCAAGTGTGAAGACGACCGCAAAGACCAGCCCTTGGTCGGTTTGGAAATCATTCGCGGGGCGAAAAAAGTGGACGGCAAAGACGTGTGGGAGGGCGGAAAAATCCTGGACCCGGAAAGTGGCTCCACCTACACCTTGCGTTTGACCCCCACCGAAGGCGGTAAAAAGCTGGACGTGCGCGGCTCCATCTTGTTCATTGGCCGCACCCAAACCTGGCTGCGAGCAGAATAAGTTGTCATCTACCACCGCAGCGCCCAGGGTGCCACACGAGAGCGCAGGGCACACGCGCGTTTACCACCCCCCAGGCCCGGCCATGGCCAGCGTCGTCATTGGCCCGGCCATGGGGGTGCGGCAAAATTTTTATGCCAACTTTGCGCAGTGGCTGGCCAGCCAAGGTTTTCGTGTCACCACGTTTGACTACCCCGGCATGGGCGACGCAGCGCCCGCGTCACTGAAAAACCACCCGGCTGATTTGTTGGATTGGGCGCGCGCTTATGAGGCCGTGGTGGCTGAGGCCAAAGCGGCGCTGCCGCAAGCGCCGCTGTACCTGGTGGGCCACAGCTTGGGCGCGCAATTGCCCGGTTTTTTTGAATATGCCCAGCGCCTGGATGGTTTGCTCATCATCGCGGCGGGCAGTGGTTATTGGCGCGAAAACAAACCACGCCTCAAAGCCGTGGTGTTGTTGTTTTGGCATGGGGTGGTGCCCTTGTTCACGCGCTTGTGCGGTTATTTTCCGGGGCGCAAGCTGGGTATGGTGGGCGATTTGCCCGCTGGCGTGATCTGGCAGTGGCGGCAATGGTGTTTGCACCCACGCTACAGCGTTGGGGCTGAAGGGGCTGCAGCGCAAGACGCCTACGCGCAACTGCGCTGCCCGGTACACATGCTGCACATCACCGACGATGAAATGATGACGTATCGCGGCGCACAAAGCCTGCTCAGCTTTTACCCCAACGCTCCCCACCGTGTGCAGCACATTGCGCCCCAAGACGTGGCGGCGCGCCGCATTGGCCACTTTGGATTTTTCCGCCCCCAATTTCACGCCAGCTTGTGGCCCCGGGCGGCGCAGGCGTTGAGCGCATGGGTTGCCGCGCAGTCTGCACCACCGGCTGTGCCCGCTTCGGCCTTCTTGCCCCCACAGCCGCCCAGCGTGTAGATAATCGCGGGGCGAGACGCCGTGCCGGCGTTGTGTTGTGTTTTTTCTTTGCGCTGGGTTTTCATGTCGCTGCTAGGCTCTTTTGCTGCTCCGTGCGAGCAGCCCATTGTGATTTTGATCTCGGGCGGTGGCTCCAACATGGCCGCCTTGGTGCGCGCTGCCCAGCGCGACGACTGGGCCAAACGTTATGGCGCGCGCGTGATGGCCGTCATCAGCAACCAAGCCAACGCCAAAGGCTTGCTGTTTGCGCGTGAGCAAGGAATAGCCACCGAGGTGTTGGACCACAAAGCCTTTGCCAACCGCGCCGCTTTTGATGCCGCCTTGGGCGACGCCATTGAACGCTTGGGGCAGGGCAAGCGCCCACCGCTGGTGTTGCTGGCCGGTTTCATGCGCATTTTGACGCCAGAGTTTGTGACCCGTTTTGCCGGGCGCCTCATCAACATACACCCCAGCTTGCTGCCCGCCTTCACGGGTTTGCACACCCACCAACGCGCCCTGGATGAAGGCTGCCGCTTTGCCGGCGCCACCGTGCACCGCGTCACCGCCGAGTTAGACCACGGTGAAATTCTGGATCAAGCCATGGTGCCGGTGCTGCCGGGCGACACCGCCGAGACCTTGGCCGCGCGCGTGCTCACGCAAGAGCACCGCATTTATCCGCGAGCGGTGGCGAGTGTGTTGGCACAGGCTAAGAATGGGTAGGCAGCAAAGGCTTTAAGCGTTTTGAAACCCGTCCGCGCGCAGTGTCACCACCAAGGTGTCGCCGCACCCTTCAACGATTGGGATTAAGCCGCTCAGAGGTGGCTTCTAGGCGGGCAGCAGCGGCTCGGCGATGTCCTTCCATGCCTTCAGTGGCGCTTTGGCGAATGGCAGGAGGGGCAACCAGTTCAACACCTTCTTGCTCCATCCACTGGTGGGTGCAGACCTTCACAAATGAGCCTACCCAGAGACCGCCTGTATAGCGACCAGCGCGCATCGTGGGTAGCGTGTGGTTGGTGCCGCAGCATTTGTCCGAGTACACGACGCTGGCGAGAGTGCCGATGAACAAGGAGCCGTAGTTGCGCAGCTTTGCCGAGAGACCTTTGGCGTCCTTGGTGTGCACCTGCAAGTGCTCTGCTGCCACGTAGTCGGAATAAGCGATGAGGGTTTCTTCGTCAGGCACAAGAACAATCTCACCGAACTCGTTCCAGGCAACTTCCGCGACATTGGCGGTGGGCAAACTCTTGAGCTGGAGCTTGACTTCGTCTAACGTTTGTTCGGCGATGCGACGGCTGGTGGTGATGAGGCCAACACGGGTGTGAACGTCATGCTCGGCCTGGGCCAGCAGGTCAATGGCAAGCAAGCGAGGGTCTGCTGTGTCGTCGGCGAGAACAAAGATTTCGCTGGGACCCGCAAGTTGGTCAATGCCAACTTGGCCGAAGACTTGGCGCTTTGCCTCGTTCACGTAGGCGTTTCCGGGGCCGACGATTTTGTCAACAGGAGGAATGGTTTCGGTGCCATAGGCCATGGCGGCAACCGCTTGAGCGCCACCAACCCGGAAGATGCGATCAGCGCCAGAGAGGTGACAGCCGGCAATCATTGCCGGATGTGCATTGGGAGGAAGACAAGCAATAACTTCATCACAACCAGCAACCTTGGCGGGAACGATGGTCATCACTGGCGCTGACAGGATGGGGTAGCGCCCACCAGGAACGTAGGCACCAATGCGCTCAATGGGAATGATTCGATGGCCAAGGTGAACGCCCTTCACCTGCTCAACCTCCAGAGGAAGCATCGTAGAAAGCTGCGCCTCAGCAAAGGCCTTCACACGAGCAATTGCGAATTCAGTGTCTTTGCGAGTCTGGGTGTCGAGTGCGGCTACAGCAGCCTCGCGGTCAGCCATGGAGACCTCAATTTCCATGCCTTCATAGTTGTCGAATTTTTTCGAATATTCACGCACTGCTGCATCTCCGCGAGCATGGATGTTGCTAATTACACCGCGGACAACAGCTTCCACTTCACCTAATTCCTTGTTGTGGAGAGGGGCTGGGGCTTTAATGAACTTCAGCTTGGATTGCAATTCTTTCATAACCGTACCTAAATGCTGCCTTTTAAGGCGAGTTGTAGAAAAACGTCTGAAAGTCTAGCCACGGGATCGGCTAAGTACTAGAGGGAAATAGCGCATCGTTTACTTTTCCATCCATCCTGAATCATTTTTTAGGTCAATCATGTGCTTTAAATGCCTCATGTTGGCGCGAAAAAATATGATCTTTTGCAGTCTATCAGGCTGCAAAATTTTGGTCTGCAAGCTCAAGTTGGACTTTTGTACCTAAAGCATTAACTATAGGGAAAACTCTAATAACCAGTTGGTTAAAATATTTACCAGTATTCGCGCAGGGCCTCTGTGTGTATCAAAATCTGTCTTGATGAACTGTGAAGCGACATTCAGATGATGGATCGCAGAGGTGCTGCCCCCTTTAACTGTTAGGAGAAAATTCATGTCGCAAATCGGTTCTCATTTGAAGGAGCTTCGGATACGACGCCAACTCACAGCTAGAGAGCTGGCTGACCGTTCTGGGGTTTCACATGCAACGATTTCATTGATTGAACGCAACAGAACAAGCCCGAGCGTGGACACACTCACGGCTGTCCTGGATGCACTTGGTTCAACGTTGGTAGGGTTTTTTAGTGGGCGGATTCAAAAGTGAAGCGCAACACCTGCAAACCTCGTAAGGTAGGCAGATGCAAAACCACTCACCCCGTAGCTATCAACAACTCCAGCCAGAAGAGCGCGTGACGCTGGCCAGTCTGGTTCAACAGAAGTTTGGCGTTAATGCAATAGCCCAAGTGCTTGGACGCGCAGCCAGCACCATCAGTCGCGAGCTGCGGCGCAATGCCCAGGCAACGGGCTACACCAGCCAAGCAGCGCGAGCTTGCGCCCAGCAACGGCGCATATCAGCTCGCTCACCGAACAAGCTCCATTGTGATAGCGCGCTCTTTGGCGCTGTGCGCTATTTTTTGAACCAGCGCTGGTCTCCCGAGCAGATTGCCCTGACACTGAGCCACATCTACCCCAAAGGCCATGAATACCGCGTGTCACACGAAACCATCTACAACTGCATTTACGCCCAGCCCGTGGGTGAGCTCAAGCGTGAACTCATCGCCACCCTGCGCCATGCACACAACAAGCGTGTGCCACGCAGCAAAGGCCAAGATCGGCGGGGCCAGATTCCTAACATGGTGAGCATCCATGTGCGTCCACCCGAAATCGAAGATCGCCAGTTCCCCGGGCACTGGGAAGGCGACCTCATCAAAGGAGCGGCCAACGCCAGCGCGGTGGGTACGCTGGTTGAGCGCACCAGCCGCCTGGTGATGTTGGTGAAGTTGCCCAATTTCAAGCCGGCCAGTGCTGTCAATGTGATGCAAGCCTTCTCCAATAAGTTGCTGTCCATTGCCGTGCCCCTGCGCCAAAGCATGACGTATGACCAGGGCCGGGAGATGGCGATGCATCAGGCGTTGAGCCAGCGCACCGGGATCGCTGTGTACTTCTGCGACCCGCACAGCCCTTGGCAGCGAGGCTCCAACGAGAACATGAATGGCCTAGTGCGCCAGTACCTGCCCAAGGGCACGGACTTGTCTGTTTACAGTCAAGACCAGCTCGATGCCATTGCCGATCAGATCAACAACCGGCCCAGAAAGGGCTTGGGCGTACGATCGCCTCTGGCGGTTTATCGGAATTTACTCATCAACAGCCCCCAACACTCCACCCTCATTCATTGAAATCCAAGGTGTTGCACTTCACTTTTGAATCCGCCAGTGATATTGAACAATCGGTACCGTTTTCGCCCTTTTATACGGCTGAAGATCTGGTGGAGATAGGGGATGTTGAAACAATTTCATATCAGATGTTGGGTATGAATCACCCCAATAGGCATATTTTAATGATGAGAGAAACGTATCAAATAGATGCGGCTACGGGTAAGGCTTTTTCACACAAAGCACAGGAAGCGGGATTTGTTTTATCAGGTGAAATCGAGGTTACAGTGGGGGATATCTCTAGAGTTCTAAAACAGGGTGATGGATACTATTTTGATAGTCAAACATCGCATAGCTTTAAAAATGTGGGGCGCACGGTGGCGGAAATAATTAGCGCAGTTACGCCTCCAACGTATTAATGAATATTTAAATATAGTAATCTATTGTCGAAGCTGGTTATAAGGCCTGCGAGTTGCTGGTAGATGGCTTATGTCGTTATTTTTCTAATTAAAATAATGACAAATGGAGTAAATTAGGTTTTCTGAATTTTATTTAAATTGCAAATCCTTAATGGATGAGGCTAGAGCTTGTGCGAGGCATGCTTAGCAGGCTGTTGAAAAAGTCGATGAAGGTTCAAAAAGTGATAATTTTAGGGTGCCTCACCCCTTGCCTCGCCAAGAAAAAACGCTTGTAGATCATTCTGAGAGGTCGGGTTTTGAAGATGTTCGTCATTCGAGATTTTTTCAACGGCCTGTTAGATGATTTTATTTGTGGCTTAAATTAATTATTGCTGATTTTAATTTTATTTCAAGTATTGAAATCATTTTATCGATATTGAGGTGTGTTTTTGGTCGCTTGCCTGTTCAAGATTTTTATGGTGGTGCGCTTGTTGGGCACTTGAGTAAGTGGGAAAACCTGTTTTTATTCGGAAGAGAGTGATGGCGTATCGAATTTCTATTGACCTAGGTGGCACATTTACTGATGCCATAGTTGTTACGCCCGATGGTGAGCGAATTATTGGGAAAGCGCTCACGACACACGACCGCGCCTTTACCGGTATGTCAGGGGCAATAGAGAATGCTGCGGAGCAAGTAGGGATCAGCTTGCGGGGGCTTTTGGAACAAACGGGGATGTTCATTTACGGGACCACGCGAGCAACCAATGCCATCGTTACCAAAAAAACTGCCAAAACTGCATTTTTGACCACAGAGGGGTTTCCCGATATTCTGGTCATGAAGGAGGGTGGGAAGACTAATGCTCACGACTTTAGTTGTGATTTCCCAGCACCCTATATTGCCAGGCGGGATACGTTTGAGGTCAAAGAGCGCATTGGGTCAGAAGGAGAAGTCTCCGCTCCTTTTGATGAAAATCAGGCCCGGGCATTGGCTGTTCAGCTTAAACGCTCGGGGTATGAGGCTGTGGCTATATGTTTTCTCTGGTCAATTGTTAACCCAAAACATGAACTTTTAATGGCAAAGGCTCTGGACGAACTTGCTCCTGGATTGCCATATACGCTGTCTCATCAAATAAACCCTGTTTTGCGCGAATACCGTCGTGCATCGGCGGCCGCTATTGATGCCTCCTTAAAGCCATTGATGCAAAAGCATTTGAATGAGCTTGAGCGGGACTTGCGGGCAGCAGGCTATACCAATGAAATTCTAGTTTCCACATCAATCGGTGGCGTGATGTTGATTGATGAGGTTTGTCATTCGCCTATTCATATGGCGAAATCGGGCCCATCAATGGCGCCGCTATCTGCAAACGCATTTGCCAATGTTGAAGGGGGGTGTGGCGAGGCGATTGTTTGCGATACGGGTGGAACGACGTTTGACGTTGGCTTGGTTCGGGGGGGTAAGCCGGTCTACTCACGGGAGAGTTGGATCGGGGGGCAGTGGGTGGGGGATTTGCTTGGAATTTCCTCTGTGGATATTCGTTCATTAGGGGCGGGTGGTGGCTCGATTGTGTGGGTCGATGATGGGGGGCTGATGCGTGTTGGCCCGCAGTCAGCCGGCTCAATGCCAGGCCCTGCGTGCTATGGACTGGGGGGCGTGGAGCCCACCGTGTCTGACGCAGCATGCGTTTTGGGGTATTTCGACCCTGATTATTTTCTGGGAGGGCGTATGCAGCTGCATGTCGATGCTGCACGCGCTGCCGTTAAGAAGGTGGCAGACACCATCGGCAAGTCGGTCGAGGCAACGGCTTTCGACATCATGATTCTTGCCTCTGAGCTGATGGTCAAAGCTATTCATGACATTACCATCGCGCAAGGTTTTGACCCCGCTGAGAGCGTTATCGTGGCAGGGGGAGGTGCTGCCGGTATCAACACGATGCTGATTGCGAGCCAGCTCAACGCACGAAAGGTGGTTCTCCCGAAAGAGGCTTCGGCGCTCTCCGCTTGCGGCATGCAGTTTGCAGACATCGTGCGTGAGGAAGCCAGTAGCTGCTTCATGAGTTCAGATAAGTTCGACCCGGATGAAGTCAACAAAGTGTTCTCAGAGCTCAGGCAGCGTTTGAGCAATTTCAGCGAGCGCTTGGCACTTGGGAAGAAATTCGGAGCCAAGAGTGAAGTGACCTACTTTGCTGAAGCTCGCTATGCCAGCCAAGTGTGGGAGCTTGAGGTTGCATTGCCCGGCGGAGAGTTGAACGGTCACGAATCTGTGCGTGCCTTCAAAGATGCATTTCACAAAGCGCATGAGGTCGTCTTCGGTGTCCGTGATGAAGCCAGTGCAGTCGAGTTCATCACATGGAAAGCTCGTCTGCGCTCGGAGGTTGGCATCAAGCTTAAAGAGGTCGATTCAAGTTTCACGGGAATGACCGTTTAAAGCGCCAAAGACCAGGACCTGCTTCTTTGGGGGAGAGGCCCCAGTTATCACCCCAATCTATCGGGGCGGTGAGCTTCTGCCCGGCTCGATTCTTCTAGGGCCTTGCGTCATCGAAGAGCCAACAACGACCCTGGTTGTGTTTCCGGGGATGTCTGCAACGATGAGCGGCTCTGGGAATTATCTCCTGTCGTTCAAGTGATCCGCATACAACATCATGACCATTCAGACCACAGAAACCTTGGATCCGCTGTTGCTAGCAGTGCTTGCGAACCGCTTTGACGGCATCGTTCGCGAGATGACCAATACCATGCTCCGTACAGCAAGGTCGGCTGTTATCAACTCAGCGCGTGACTTCTCTTGCGCCATCACCACGGGTGACAACCAGCTCTTTTCGTGCGCAGAGGGTTTGCCTATCCACATCTTCGGAACTGACATTCAGGCGAAGGCGATGTGCGATGCACACCCAGATTTGGCAGAAGGTGACTGCTACTTGCACAACGATCCTTACACGGGGAATACACACCCTGCAGACCATACATTTTTGGTCCCCGTGTTTTGTGAGGGTGAACACCTCTTTACTGCTGTAGCCAAGGCACACCAAGCCGACATCGGGAACAGCCTTCCTACAACCTACATGGCGGCGGCCAAGGACGTCTACGAGGAAGGGGCACTGATTTTTCCGGCAGTGAAGATTCAGAAAAACTACCAGATGATTGACGACATTGTGCGTATGGCAAAGCGTCGAATCCGGGTTCCTTCACAGTGGTATGGCGATTTTTTGGCTGGCATCAGTTCGGCTCGCATAGCTGAACGACGACTCAAGGAGGGTGGCAGCTCAGTACGGTGTTGCCACTATCAAGGCGTTCATCAAGGAGTGGCTCAACTACTCCGAACGCAGGATGACTCAGGCCATTCGAAAGCTACCGGAAGCGACGCTTAAGAACACGGGTAGGCATGATGCGATTCACCCGATTCTTCCCAACGGTATTCCCCTGACGGTCACCATGAAAATTGACCCGGTGAACGCATACATTGATGTTGATCTTCGAGGAAAACATCGACAACGTCGCCTGTGGTCTCAACATGTCCGAAGCCACATCGATTTCTGCTGTGATGGCGGGCATCTTTAACAGCATAGACAACGACATCCCCCACAACGCAGGTGCTTTCCGTCGCGTTCGTGTCCAGCTGCGTGACGGAGCCGTGGTTGGACGTCCAAAGTTCCCGTACTCGTGTTCTGTTGCGACCACCAATGTGGCTGACAGAATGGTGAATGCCGCTGGTGCTGCGTTCGCTCAGATCGGAGATGGCTATGGGATTGCTGAAGGAGCGGTGGGAGTAGGCATTGGTATGGCCGTTGTTTCTGGAGACGATTACCGCCGCAACCAAGAGCCTTATGTCAATCAGCTTCATATCGGAACAAACGGCGGTCCAGCTTCGTCTTGTGCCGATGGCTGGGTGACTTATGGAATCCCGGTTGTTTCAGGCTTGATGTACCGAGACTCCATTGAGGTGGATGAGCTCAAACATCCAATCCAGTTTCGGCGCTTGCAGCTGATGACCGGAGCCGGTGGAGCAGGCAAATTCAGAGGTGCACCAGGATCCTTGGTCGAGTACGGGCCCAAGGTGCAGCCTATGCGCGTCATTTTCCCTGGCGATGGTCAGGAGACACCTCCCCGTGGCGTGCGCGGAGGTCAAGACGGGAGGCTGTCTGAGCGTTGGCTGGTTCGTGCTGATGGGACAGAGGAGAGATTGCCTAACGCCAGCAATGTTGAAGTCAAGCCAGGCGAGTACGTGCGCGGCATGGACTGCTCTGGTGGTGGTTACGGTCTTGCCCACGAACGAGAGCCCGAACGCGTCCTGCTTGACGTGGGTAGAGCGCTATGAGTCAGTGGAGCGTGCTAACAGTGTCTATGGTGTTGTCTTGAAAGGCAGCGTCGAAGGCGGAACGTTGTCCGTTGATGTGGAAGCTACAAGCGCTCTGCGTTCTCGGATGGCAACGGTTTGATATTTCAGTCCCTTTCAATAATGGAGTTTTGACATGCTGAAGAAAATCTCTGGTTCAATGCGCATGTGCTTTTGCACTGACCATCGCTTGTGCTTCGCAAGCAGTTGCCGCCGGAAAATGGGGGGAAACTTTCCTGTGCAAGAGGTCAAGGGTGGCGTTGCTGCGGATGCCTCCTATTCCCCACTGGATAAGGCGAAAAAGAAATGGAACATCTGTGTATTATTCCCGCACATGAAAGACAGCTTCTGGGTTGCTGCTGCATACGGAATTACCGAAGAGGCGAAGCGGCTTGGCGTAAAAGTCACCATCTTAGAGGCTGGCGGTTACGACAAACTGCCGAAGCAAATATCACAGTGGGATGATTGTGTGGCAGCCGGAGCACAAGCTGTCGTGGCTGGCGTAATTTCGGAATCGGGTATGGCTCCGAAATTCAAAGAGGGCCTTGCCAAGGGCATACCGCAAATTAGCATCATCAACGCTGTCATCGACTCACCAATGTCTGGGCGTGTTCGCAGCGAGTTTGACTCACTTGGGCGTACAGCTGGTGAATTTCTTCTCAAGCGCCAGGCGGGGAAAACCTGCGGAAGTCGTTGCTTTTCCTGGCCCTCAAGGTTCAGGGTGGGCGGAAGGTTATGCCAAGGGCTTCAAGCAGGCACTCAAGGGCAGTCTGGTTAAAGTCAGCGCAGAGAAGTATGGCGACACTGGCGTTTCGGTTCAGCTTCGTTTGGTCGAGGATGCACTTCAGGCATACCCAAACATGACGATGATTTGGGGGACAGCCCCAACAGCTGAAGCTGCCATTCAAGCGCTGGATCAGGCTAATTTGTCGAGTAAGGTTGGAGTGTTGGCTTCCTATGAAAACCAAGAGATGCTGGATGCGACAAAACGTGGCCAAATTCTTGGATTCGCATCACAGTATGCAGTTGTTCAGTCCAAGATGGGTATCGACATGGCTGTGCGTGCGCTTGAGAAGAAGGGCGGCATGACTGATATCCGCATCAAACCTGTGATGGTGACCAAGGAGT
>JASJYW010000026.1:21243076-21302311 GCA_030386875.1 Morinoia aosen
CACTGGCGCTACGCTGCCAAACCTATGCCTGCGCTTTTGCCATTGTGGCCAGCAGCGACCACTTGCTCACCGTGCCCACCCAACTGAGTCAAACCGCAGCCGCTGCCATGGCCTTGCAGCGCTGGCGCACACCGGTGCCACTGCCCCAGGTGCAAGTTCACTTGTATTGGCACGCCAACAACGGCAGCGACCCGGCCAGCCAGTGGCTCAGAAGCGTTGTTATGCAGGTGGCCCAAGAAAGAGCACGCGCGCGCGCTTGAGTTGGTGCATTACTTGCCCGCCAAAAACGTTGACCAGCAAGCCCAGCATCAACAAGCCACCGCCGGCCACATGCACCCACTGCAAGGTTTCACCAAACAGCCACCAGCCCACACTCAAACCCACCAAAGGCACCAACAGCGAAAACGGGGCCACGCGGTTGGCCGGGTGGCGCGAGAACAGCCAGGTCCAAATGCCGTAGCCGGTTAAGGTGGCACCCCAAGCCAAAAACAAAACCACGCCCAGCGACGTGGCATTGAACCCGCGCAGCGCGCTGGCCATGGCCGTTGGCCCTTCTAGCAACAACGACAGCGCGGTGAACGGCACAATGGGTACCAACGACGACCACACCACAAAACCGAATTGGTTGATGGGGCCGCAGCGCGCCACCAAGCGCGAGACGATGTTGCCGCCGGCCCAACTGGCCGCCGCGCCCACCGTCAACACAAAGCCGTGCAAAGGCATGATTTGCCCGTGGCTGCTGCCAATCAACACCAAACCCAAACCCGCCAGCAACAAGCCCGCCAGTTGGCTGATGTGCCAGCGTTCACCCACAAAAGCGGCGGCAAACACCAGCGTAAAAAACGCTTGGGCCTGCAACACCAGCGACGCCAAACCCGAGGGCATGCCCCAGCGTATAGCGGTAAAAAGCAAAGAGAACTGCCCAAAAATAAACAAGCCATACAGCAGGTACAAACGCAGCGGCACCTTGGGCGCACGCACCAACAACACAGCGGGAAACGCCGCCGCCGCAAAGCGCAGCGCCCCCAGCAGCAACGGCGGTATGTCCTTCACGCCCAGCTTCATGGCAGCAAAATTGGTGCCCCAAATCACAATGGTGAGCAAGGCCAGGGAAAAGTCTTTGATTGGCATGGCGCTGAAGGCAAGGGCTGCAGACAGGTGTTTAAAGCGCGGCGGCTATGGCCGCTTCACGGGCCTGGGCAATGGCTGCGGCAATTTGTAAGCCGGCTTGGCCGGGGTGCCGCTGGGGCCCGTTGGGGTCAGTGGTTTGACGGATGTTTTGGGTTATGCGCTGCGCAATGGCGGCGGTGTCCACCGTCAACGCCGCTTGCAACGCGGTTTGCAACCGCGGCGCTTGCGGGTAGGGCTGGTCTTGCAAACCTTGGCGGCCACGGGCATCACATTCGCAGGCCAACAACACATCGCTAAAGCGCGCCGGGCGGCGCAGCGCGTCGCAGCGGTCTAACAAACGCAACACGGCGGCGGCATTTAAATCGGCGCTGCGGTGAATGTTGCCGTGTTCACGCGCCACCACCTCGGCCAGCTCTTTGCATTCACGTGGCACCCGCAGCCGCTCACACACGGCGCGCAGCAGTTTGACGCTGCGCTGCTCGTGGCCAATGTGGCGCGGCAACACATCGGTCGGCGTGTTGCCTTTGCCCAAGTCGTGGCACAAACAGGCAAAGCGCACCGGCAAGGGCGCGTTCAATTGCGCGCTCATGTCCAACACCAATTGCATGTGCACACCGGTGTCCACCTCGGGGTGGTGGTCGGCGCGCTGTGGCACGCCCCACAGCCGGTCCAGCTCGGGCAGCAACACGCGCAACGCGCCGCAGCCACGCAACACATCCAACAGGCGGCTGGGGCGCGCGGCCATCAAACCACGCGCCAGTTCTTGCCACACGCGCTCGGCCACCAAATGGTCCACTTCGCCATCGGCCACCATGGTCGTCATCAGCGCTTGGGTTTCGGGCGCAATGGTGAAGGTGGGCAAGCGGGCGGCAAAACGCGCCAGCCGCAAAATGCGCACCGGGTCTTCGGCAAAAGCGGTGGTGACGTGACGCAACACGCCGGCGCGCAAATCGGCTTGGCCGTTGTAGGGATCCATCACGTCGGTGACATCAAAGCTGCCGTCAGGGCGCAAGTGCTCAGCCGCCACGGCCATGGCGTTGATGCTCAAATCGCGCCGCGCCAAGTCTTGCTCCAGCGTCACGCTGGCATCGGCTTGAAACGCAAAACCGTGGTAGCCGCGTGCGGTTTTGCGCTCGGTGCGCGCCAGTGCGTATTCCTCCCGCGTTTTTGGGTGCAAAAACACCGGAAAGTCGCGCCCCACCGGTATAAAACCTTGTGCGGCCAGGGCTTCAGGTGTGCTGCCCACCACCACCCAATCACGGTCACTGTGTGTGGCCGTGGGCGTGTGAGGGTTGAGCAAAGCGTCGCGCACCGCGCCGCCGACGAGATAGGTTTGCATAAGGCCAGAGTGTAGAGCTCTAGTACTGCGCCCCGAAAATATCGAAACATGAAAGCGCGGCTTCGTTCCCATGCTGTCGTTGCCATCCTTGCCAAGGCGTACAGCCTTGGCTGCGGCTGGCGCCTAAGCCTGAAAACGAATCCATCACTTTCATGATGTTCCGCTACTTTCGGGTCGCAGTACTAGGCATGCGACGCTGGCCTCTGATGCCCCATGGTCTGGTAGAAAATGCGCCCATGCTCACCCACAAACAGTTGCGTTATTTCATGGCCATCATGGACGCTGGCAGTTTCAGCCAAGCGGCGGAGCGCTTGTGTGTGGCGCAATCGGCACTGAGCCGGCACGTGCGTGAAATGGAAGAGGCACTGGGTGTGACCTTGCTGGACCGTGGCACCCGCCATGTGGAGATGACGGCAGCGGGGCGCAGCTTGTACGACGATGCACAGCACCTGGTTGCGGCATTGCACCAGGCGACTGAGCGTGCGGTGCACGCGCAGCGTGGCACGGTGGCGACCTTGCAATTGCTGCATTCCAGTTCTGTGCCACTGGGGCCGTTGTTGCTCAATAGGCTGCGTCAACATACCCAGCAATACCCGGGCGTGGCGGTGGAGATTGCCCAGGCATCGTCCGAGCAACAGGCGTTGGAAATCCACGAGCGCCGCGCGGATGTGGGGCTGGCGCGCGGGCCTGTGCTGCGCCGTTACAGCAACGTGAACCACGCCGTTTTGTATGAAGAGCCCTTGCAAGTGGCCGTGGCCCCAGACCATGCGCTGGCTCAGCGTGCCAGCATTGCGTTGTCGGCTTTGCGTGATGAACGTTTTGTGGCCACGGCGCACTTGGAGCGTGGTGGTTTAAGCCACCGCGTTGCCGAGCTGTGCCGCCAGCAAGGCTTTGAGCCCCAAGCCGCTGCGGTGCGTTCCCGCAAATGGGCCCAACTGGCGCTGGTGCAAGCGGGCTTTGGCATTGCCATCATCCCCGCGTCTATGGCACAAGCAGCGCCACCGGGGATTCGGCTGCTGGCGCTGGAAGACGCCACCTGCACCTGCAGTGTGTGGCTGTTGTGGCGGCGCGATGCACCGGTGTGGGTTGAGCAGTTTGTGGATGTTGTGCGCGCCCATGTGAATCACCTGTGATTCCATTTCCAGATCAACCGTGCACTTTGTCGACTTCGCTTGTCGTACGTCTTTGTCGTACGTCTGTACTGTCTGCGCTTCGTCTTCGCGTTCACCTTTGATCTGGAAACGGAATGAACCATCTCAAGATGCGCTAAATGCGCGCCCCATTTGGTATCAATGCAAGCCGGCCACAGGCCTAGACTGCAGCCTGTTGTGTGATGGACGCTTGTGCGATGGAATGGTTGATCTTGGAGATGACAGACCGCTTGCCCTTGTCACCACTGGCCTTGTTGTCCGTGGTGTTGGCGGTGGCGGTGGCCTATGTGATTTTTGGCATGGTGGGCTTTGGCACCGCTTTGGTCGCTGGCCCGGTGTTGGCGCAATTTGTGCCGGTGGCCACCATTGTGCCGTTGCTGGCTTTGTTGGACTTTACCGCTGCCGTGACCCAGATTGCCCGCCACCGGCGGGCCGCTGATGCGCATGAACTCAAGCGCTTGGTCCCTGCCATGGTGATGGGCAGTTTGGTGGGGGCTGGGCTGTTGTTGTGGGGTCGCCCGCAAGAATTGCTGTTGGCCTTGGGTATTTTTGCCGTGGCCTATGCCGTGTACACGCTCAGTGGCGTGAAGGCGGCGACGGCATTGCCGGCCCGTGCCGCGTTGCCGTTGGGTGTGGTGGGCGGCGTGTTCTCGGCCTTGTTTGGCAGTGGCGGTTTTATTTACGCCATCTACCTGGGTGGCCGCATGGCGAGCACTGAGTCCATACGGGTCACGCAGTCAACGCTGATTGGGCTGTCCACGCTCACGCGGGTGGTGTTGTTTTTGTTGGCAGGTGTGTACGCCCAAGCGGACTTGTTGTTGCTGGCCTTGATCTTGGCCTTGCCCATGCTGCTGGGCTTGGCCATAGGCCGACGCATCACGGTGTCGCTCTCGCGCACACAATTCTTGCGCCTGGTCAGCGTGATCGTGTTGTGCTCAGGCGTGGCGCTGATTGGGCGTTATGTGATGTCATAGCGTGAGGTGCCTCAGGGCCGGCGCGGGGGGGGACAGGATCATAGGAGGCAACCAACCCGCTCCGAGCGCCAGCCCCTCCAATCGGGAATGCCAGCGATCCGGCTTTGTCGGTCGCTAGGCATTGCCCCCTTGGGGGGGTGACGCCGAAGGCGGCGCGGGGGGTACAGGATCACACGAGGCAACCAACCCGCTCCGAGCGCCAGCCCCCAACCGGGAATGCCAGCGATCCGGCTGTGCCGGTCGCTAGGCATTGCCCCCTTGGGGGGGTGACACCGAAGGCGGCGCGGGGGTGGGCCTATCACACGGCGCGGGGGTGGACCCTATACAACTCTTCAAAATCCAAAAAGTCGTTCTCGGCCAGCGCTTCTTGCACCCACGCGGCCACGCCGGGCAAGGCCAGCACGCGGTCGGTGTAGGCGCGCACGGCATCGCTCATTGGCAGGTGGTAGGTGCGCAGCCGCGTGCACACCGGGGCGTAATACGCATCGGCAATGCTGAAGTTGCCAAACAACATGGGGCCGCCGTGGCGCGTGAGCAATTCGCTCCACATGTGTTCTAGGCGGGCCACATCGGCGCGCACACCGGCGTTGTCGCGCCAGATGATGGCACCGACCTCGGGCAGGTTGGCTTCTATGTTCATGATGCAGGCGCTGCGCAGCGCGCCAAAGCCGGCGTGCATTTCGGCGCACACGCTGCGGGCGTGGGCACGGGTGGCGGCATCGCTGGGCCAGAGGTTTTTTTCGGGGAAACGTTCGGCCAGGTATTCGGCAATGGCCAAGGTGTCCCACACCGCCAAGTCGCCATCAATGAGCACCGGCACTTTGCCCACTGGCGAGTACGCGGCCAGCGTGGTCTTAAACACCGAACCGGCGGCAAAAGAGTCAAAACGCACCATTTGTTCTTCAAACGGTATGCCGGCTTGCTTCATCAACACCCAAGGGCGCATAGACCAGGACGAGTAATTTTTGTTGCCAATGATGAGTTTGAGCATAGAAGTACCTGTGTGGAAAAAACCGCATGCTAGCGGCGTGTGGGTGGGTGATTGATGCTGTTTGCGGGTTGGATTGATGAGCAAAAGAGGGCGGCTGATGGTGGGTTATGGCTTGGTGTTAGGGCTTTGCTGCCTAACCCGGGTGGCGATTCGGTTTAAACCCACGGGCGTCACACCCAGATAACGGGCCACGTCTTTTTGCGTGATGCGTTTTTCCAGCGCCGGGTGTTCGGCAAGAAAGGCGCGGTAGCGTCCCTCGGGCGTGAGTGTGAGCAAGTCCCGCTCGCGGGCTTCTTTGCGGGCGGCAAATTGCAAGGTCATGGTTTGCAGCACTTGCGCCCAAACGGTGTGTTGGCTGGCCAAGGCGCTCACGCACCGGTAGGGCAGGCGTTCCAGCCGGGTGGGCTCTAAGGTGGTGCTTTGAAAACTGGTGCGTCCCTGCGTTTGCAGGGCAGCGGTGCTGGCAAAAAATTGGCCTTCACCAACAAACGATTTGACCCACTCGGCCCCGTTTTCATTCAAGTAGCTGAGTTTGATCAAGCCTTGAGAGACGGCGTAGAGGTAGGGGTGCGGCGTGTTTTGTGCAAACACGGTGGCGCCTGGCGGCAGCGTCTTGACCTCAATGTGGCTGGCCAATGCGGCCCACTCCGGCAGCGCGCCGCCCGCAGCGGTTTCAAACAAGTGTTGCCAGATGCTGGTTTTCACAGCGGGGTGGTTAACTTCGGTTAATGACAGCACGCAAGCGCTTCCCTACAGTTCTTCGATATGAACAACGTCTTATTGAAACACAGTGCGCAGGCAGCTTTTCCGTGGCCCAGAACCTTGGTGACTGGCGCCACGTCAGGCATTGGTTTGGCCCTGACCCAAAAGCTGGCGCAGGCGGGCGCGTCCGTGTTGGCCTTGGGCCGAAAACCGGATGCGCTCGCGCCCTGGCTGGCCCAGTACCCCAACATTGAGTTCATCCCCTGTGATTTATCCAACTTGTCAGCGCTGCCAGCGTTGACTGCTGACCTCTCGGCCCGCTACCCTGACTTGGCTTGTTTGATCAACAACGCGGGCATGCAGCACAACCATCGTTTTGATGAGGCTGAGACCACCTTGGAGCGCATCCGTGATGAGATTGACGTCAACCTCACGGCGCCCATTGCCTTGACCCACGCTTTGCTGCCGCACCTGCAGTCGCAGCCGTCGGCTTGGGTGGTCAATGTCACATCGGGCTTGGCTTTTGCCCCCAAACAAAGCGCGGCGGTCTACAGCGCCACCAAAGCGGGGCTTCATTTGTTTACCCAGGCTTTGCGCTTGCAAATGCAAAAGGCGGAGCCAGGACAACGACAACGCTTACAGGTGGTGGAAGCCATCATGCCGCTGGTGGACACGCCCATGACCCAGGGCCGGGGACGCAACAAACTCTCGGCGGCGGAAGCGGCCGCGCAAGTGATTCAAGGCTTGCGCGCCGGACGCCAAGACATTTGGGTCGGCAAGGCCAGAGCGATTCCCTGGCTGCAACGCCTCTCGCCCGCCTTGTTGCGCCGGGTTTTGGCGGCGCTTTGATGACGCTCAGACAGGTCTTTGCTGCTGCGGCTTCTGGTTGTGGGTGAGACAGCAAAACGCCCCAGTGGGTGGGTGGGGCGTATGAACTCAAGGCAAGTCTTTGTTCTCCGGCGGGTCTTGCGCGGGGCGGGGGCCGACTTGGCCTAGGCGGGCCAGCAGGGATTGCGGTTTGCCGCTCAAGATGGCGGCGTAGTTGGTGGTGTTGGCCAATACGCGTTTGACGTAGTTGCGGGTTTCGTCTAAAGGGGATGTTTTCGGCCCAGATGGCCGCTTCTAGCGTTGGGCCGTTGCGCCAGCTGCGCGGGCGACCCGGGCCGGCGTTGTAGGCGGCGGCGGCCATGGGCATGGAGCCTTCAAAATCGTCCAGCGCCAGTTTGAGGTAGGCGGTGCCAATGGCGATGTTGGTGTCGCGGTTGGTGATGTCTTGGGCTTTGAAGTCGGTCATGCCGATTTTGCGCGCCGTCCAGCGGGCGGTGGCGGGCATGACTTGCATCAAGCCCGAGGCGCCCACGTGCGAGCGGGCGTCCATGATGAAGCGGCTTTCTTGCCGTATCAAGCCGTAGACGTAAGCGGGGTCTAAGCCGATGGCGTTGGCACGTTCGACCACGGCGTCACGAAACGGCATGGGAAAGCGTTGCACGTAGTCCAGGGCTTGGGGCGTGCGTTCGCTGGTGTTGATGCAGCGGTCCCAAATCTGGTTTTGGCAGGCCAGGTCGGCCGCGGCCAGCAGTTCGCGCTCGCCCATGCCGCCGGGGCTGTGCAAGGCGACGGCGTAATTCCATTCGCGCACGCCTTCGGAGCGCAAGCCGATTTTGATGGCCGTGATGGCGCGCTGCAAGCCGGGGTTTTGGCTGGCGGCGGTTTTTTCGGCAGCGCTTAACGGCGGCGGTGGCGCCGGCACGCGGACTTTTTGGCCCAAGGCTTCCAGTGCCAGTTGTTCATAAAAATCGGCCGGGCCAGCCATGCTTTTGAACAAGGCTTGCGCCGCTTGGGTGGCCTCAGGCGTGCGCTGGGCTTGCAGCGCGCGGGCGCGCCAATACACCCAAACCGGTTCGGCTTGGCTGGCTTCGCTCATGGCTTCTATGGCGCGGCGCACCGCGGGCCAGTCGCCAGCGCGCAAGGCGGCGCGGGCATACCACTGGCGGTGTTCTTCGTCCATGTCGCGGGCGTTGCCTTGGCTAAAGGCGGCCAAGGCTTGGTCGGACAAACGCTGGGCGTAGCGCTGGCCGATAAAGCCCCACACCCAACTGCGTTGCGCGGCGGAGAGTTGGCGCTGCCAGCGCGGGTCGCGCATTTGGGTGCGGGCATCGTCGGGGCTTTGGGCGGCGAGCCGAACCAAGGCCAGGGTGACCAGTTCAGATGGCAGCTCGGCCGGCGCTTTGTTGCCGCTGCCGTCCAGGTAGCGGGTGGGGCTTTGGCGCAAGGCGTTGACGGTGTTGACCCAATCGGGACTCAGCAAAGCCACGGCTTGTGTGACCACGCTTTGGCGGTTGTCTTCCATGCCTAAGCGGGCGCGTTGCCACACAGCGGCGGCGTCCAATTGGCCGCTGCTCAGCAAGGCGGCAGCGGCAGCGGCGCAGCCTTTGTCGGCACTGCGCTGGGCCAGCCAACGCTCGGCCACGGCAGCGCCCAAGCCGGTTTTTCCGGCGCGCGCCTGCAGCATCAAGTCGTAACACTGCACCTCGCGGTCGTCTTGCATGCGAAAGTGCGGCAACTCGGCGCTGAAGGTGGCCCAGTCGCCGGTTTTGCCCAGTTGCAGCAACCAGTCGTTGCGCAAGCGGTCTTCTTGGTAGCTGCCGGCGTAACGCTTCATAAAAGCGCGAATCTCATCGGCGCTGGCGGTTTCCAGGCGCAGCTTTAAATCCCAATATTCGGCCCAGACGGCCAGCGGGTGGTTTTGCACTTGCGGCAGCTTTTGCGCCACCGTGCGCGCATCGCCTTTGCTGTAAGCGGCGCGCATTTCAAGTAAGGTGTCGTCTTGGGGGCTGTTTTGCGCCCATGACGCGCTGATGACGCCCAGTGTCAAAAAAATCGACAACAATCGCCGCTGTGGTTTCAGTCGTGTATGCATACCGGAATTATGGACAACAACGCCCCCACTCCTTCGCCCACCCATCAACAAAAAACTTTGTGGCGCCAACAATTGGTGCAACAACGCCAAAACATGCCCGACCGCCTGTGGCGCAGCGAGCAATTGCAGCGGGTGATGCGGGTATGGTTGCTGGACCGTCCCGAGGACAGCGTCATAGGCGCGTACTGGCCCATTAAAGGCGAGTTTGATCCGCTGCCGGCCTTGTTCCGTTGGCAAGAGGCCGGGCGTGAAGCCGATGCTCAAGGCGCGGCGCAACACCGCCGCATTGGCTTGCCGGTGATCAACAAAGTGGACAAAACGCTGAGCTTTTACACCTGGTACCCCGGCTGCCCCATGGAAGAAGACGCCTACGGCATTCCCAAACCCAAAGACACCGAAATCATCACCCCCACTTTGTTGTTTGTGCCCTGCGTGGGTTACGGGCCGGGCGGCAACCGCTTGGGTTACGGCGGCGGCTTTTACGACCGCACCTTGGCCAGCTTGCGCCCCAAACCTTTTACCGTGGGCCTGGGTTTTACCGAAGGCTTTTTGCCCGACTTAGAGCCCGAACCGCACGACATGCCGCTGGACGCCATCTTGAACGACAACGGGTTGGTGTGGCCGGTGTGACGAGATAAGCCCACCCCCGCGCCGCGTGATGTGACCACCCCCGCGCCGCCTTCGGCGTCACCCCCTCAAGGGGGCGATGCCTACCGACGGGCAAAGCCCGATCCGTGGCATCCCCGGTTGAAGGCACGTGCTTCGTTGCGTGCGTTCTTATGCTGGAAAGCCCTGGGCTCCTGCACCGTACCGTGAGGTAGAGGCTTGCACTTGCGGCGTTTGGGTGACAGCCACTCAATCGGGATTGGCCAACGTCTCTGGGTCAGGCACATCGCCGCTGGCGGCGCGGGTTAGGGCCGCTTGTTGTTGCAGCCAGTCGCAAAAAATTTGGATCTCGGGGCGCGTTGCGCTGCGGGGGTTGACCAGCAGCCAATACACCAAAGGTGAGGCGGTGCGTGTGTGGGGCAGGGGTTCGACCAAGTCGCCGTTGACCAGGTGTTCGGCCACCAGCGGCAAGCGGGCCAAGGCCACGCCTTGGCCGCTGAGCGCCGCTTGCACGATTTGGTGCACGTAGTTGAAATACAGCCAGCGCTTGGGGCTGAGCTTGTGGGGCTTTTGGCCGACACGTCCATGGAGGCTGTGCCAGTTTTGCCAACTCAAATGCCCCAAGTGGCTGTGGTGGTGCGGGTCGCTGTCTTCTATCAAGGTGAAGTGCGACAAGTCTTGCGCGGTTTGTAGTGGGTGGTTTTTCAGCAGCCAGGGGCTGATGACGGGGGTGAGTTGCTCGCCAAACAAACGCACCGCTTCGGGCGGCACCGTGGCCGGTGAGGCGTAGCGCAGCGCCACATCGACATCGGCGGTGTGTAAATCCACCCGGCTGTCGCTGGCGTCTATGCGTATGTCTATGTCGGGGTGGTCGGTTTGAAACGCCTCCATGCGCGGAATCAACCACATGGAGGCAAACGAGGCCCAGGTGGCAATGGCCACGCTGCGCCGCCCCACGCTTTGGCGTATGTGGCGCACGGCGGTGTCGATTTGATCCAAACCCGCACTCACCGCACCCAGCAATTGCACGCCGGCGCTGGTCAGCTCCACGGCACGGGTGTGGCGCAAAAACAAAGGCAAGCCCACCTCGTGCTCCAGCGCTTGAATGTGCCGACTGACCGCGCTTTGGGTCAAGGCCAAGGCGTCGGCGGCAACGCGAAAATTCAAATGCCGGGCCACGGCTTCAAAGCTGCGCAAGTGGCCCACGCTGATGGGGCGGTGGCGTGGGGTGTTGTCTGGGCTTGACATGGATTGATGCGATTGTGGAATGAATCAACACGCCATTATTCATTGGACGTTGCGGCGTTTTGTTGAAATCATTGATGCCCATATCGACACAGTAGGACAAACGCCATGTTACCCCACCCCCACCCCACCTTGGCAGCCGGCACGGCCATGAGTTGGCGCCCACGTTGCCCCGGTCAACTGCGCGTGCGCACCGGTCGTGTGTGGTTGACCATGCAAGGCGCGGGCCACCCCCACTGGCCGGGCGACCATGTGTTAACCGCAGGGCAAACCTTGTTGGTGCCCGCCAGCGTGCACGTGGCGGTAGAGGCCTGGATGCCAGCGCCGCAGCCCACTGGCGCGTCACCGGTTAGCGCGCAGCCGGGCGCTGTGCACTTGGACTGGACGCCGTTGCCCGACACCGCCTACACCACGCCGTGGCAACGCGACGTGGCAGAGCCTTGGCGCGAACTGCGGGGCGCACTGGCCGCTGCTGCATGGGCCGGGGTGCGCGTGGTAGCGGGCTTGCTGGTTTATGGAACGCGGTGGCGCAGCGCTGCACGAAGGACTGCTTAAAGAGCGAACCCAAATTACGCAGCCGCACGGCGCTGGCGGCGTGGGCGTGAGGGCGTTGGCGGTTTTTCTGTGGCTTCATCACTGACACTGGACAAGAGTGCGTTGCAAAACCGTGTCAGCATCAGGTTGTGCTCTGTGCCAGCTCTCATCAAGATGTTGACTTGCATGGGTTCAACAGGCAGTGGGAAATGAACCACCGTGATTTCGCCCAGCGCTTGGTGCCGTTCTGCGGCTTTTTTGGGGGCAATGCTCAGCAAGTTGGAATGCGCGACCACGGCCAAATTTTGCAAGTAAGTGGTGGTTTCTACAGCGGGGTCGGGTGGCAGCAAACCGGCGCGCACAAACACTTCGGCAAACGCTCGGCGGAAACTGGAATCGCGGCGCTGTAACACCCATTGCGCGCGAGACAAGTGGTGCAAATCTATTTTTTTAACCGCCAATATGGGGTGTTTGGGTTGGGCCACGATGCAGGCTTTGTCGCTGTAAAGCGGCAGCATTCTTAAATCGGTTGCCAATTTATCCAAGGGCAGTCCTTCGCTGGGAAGGCGCCCGACAACGGCGTCCAATTGGCCATCAAACAACAAGGCCAACAGTTGTTGCGCTGTGCCTTCTTGTGTGTGTAAGGTGCATCCGCCTTGTGCGATGAAGCGGTCAATCGCTTGTGGCATGTAGGTGACGAAGGCTTGTGGCACCACGCCAAGGCGCAGCAACACATCGCGCCCGTCGCGTGCGCGCGATACCGCAGTGGTGAAGTCTTCAAACTCATTGAGCAAAACCCGTGCTTTGCCCAGCAGTGCTGTGGTCGCGGCTGTGGGGGTGACGCCTTGTCGTCCCCGCTGAAAAAGCGGCAGCCCCAGCAGTTGCTCTAAGTCGTTGAGCATGGCCGTGGCGGCCGGTTGGCTGATGTTGAGCAGCTTGGCGGCTTTATGCAAAGTGCCTTGCTGAACCAAAAAATCTATCAACATGAAGTGCCGCAATTTCAAGTGCGATAACACCATTTTTGAGTGAGGCATCATGATAAGTATTGGTTATCAAAAACTCATGAAAATTGATTTTACGGTTTTCATATGGGTTTTTAAACTGCCATCGGTTTATCAACTTTTGAGGTGAGCGTGATGGCGTTTTTTAATTTCACATACCTGAGGTTTTTGAGTGGCTTGCTGGCCGTGTTGCCTTTGGGGGCATGGGCGCAATGGCCTGACGATCAGCCCATTCGCATTGTGGTGCCGCAAGCTGCGGGTGGCACCAATGACACCGTGGCGCGTTTGATAGGCAGTGAGTTGTCCAAAGTATTGGGGCAAAGCGTGATCGTGGAAAACCGGCCAGGCGCGGCAGGGGCTATTGGTATGCAGCAAGCGGCGCAATCCAAGCCCGATGGTTATACGCTGGCGCTGGCGTCGGATTCGGCGGCTTTGCTGGATGCGACGCGCCCTGCGCTGAGTTGGAAATTCAAGCGCGATTTGGTTGGTGTCGCCATGGTGGGCGACCAGCCCATTAGCATGGCGGTGCCCGCCCAGTCACCGTTTAAAACCGTGGCCGATGTGGTGGCCGCAGCGCGTGCCAAACCCAAAACCCTGGCCTATGGAACCTCGGGCGTGGGGTCGTCCCAGCATGTTGTGGGTGAGTGGTGGGCCAAGGTGGCTGGCGTGCAACTGGTGCATGTGCCTTACAAAGGCGGTGGTCAAGCGTCTGTGGATTTGGTGGGCAATCAAATTCCCTTGGCGGTGTTGGGGCTGGCGCCTATGCTGGTGCAGCACAAAAGTGGCAAAGTTCGGGTGATTGCCGTGACATCGCCCCAGCGCAGTCCTGCCATTCCCAATGTGCCCACGTTTTCTGAGGCCGGTTTCCCTGAAATTGCCTTGACCCAGTGGGCCGGCATTGTGGCCCCCAGCGCTACACCGGCGCCGATTGTGGAGCGCTTGTCTAAAGCCATTGTGGGCATTGTGGCGCAGCCAGCGGTGCAAAAAAAGCTGTTGGACAGTGGCATCACGCCCCAAAACATGGGCAGCGTGGCGTTTGATCAGTTTTTGAAAAAGACAGTCACGCATTGGGAGCAGTTGGTGCCAACGCTCAATATTGCGCTGGCAGAGTAAACCGTCTTAACCCCTGGCTTTTATCATGACCCATCTTTCTGAAACTTCTTCATCACATCAAAAACGTCCCAACATTGTGTTGGTCTTGGCCGATAACCTGGGTTGGGGCGAATTGGGCTGTTACGGTGGTGGTGCGCTGCGGGGTTCTCCCACGCCGCGCATTGATTCGCTGGCCAAGCAAGGCACGCAGTTTTTGAATTTCAACGTCGAGAGCGACTGTGTGCCCACACGCTCGGCTTTGATGACGGGGCGGCACCCGATTCGAACCGGTGCCTTGCAGTCGGTGCCTGCAGGCTTGCCGCAAGGCATTCATCCTTGGGAGGTGACGCTGGCGCAAGTGCTCAGCGATGCCGGCTATGCCACCGCCATGTTTGGCAAGTGGCACTTGGGTGATAAAGAGGGACGTTATCCCAAAGACCGTGGTTTTGATGAGTGGTATGGCATACCGCGCACCACCAACGAAAGCATGTTTACCGAGCAAATCGGCTTTGACCCCACCGTTGTTGATGTGCCTTATGTGATGGAAGGTTTTCGTGGAGAACCGGCACGCCAATGTGAAATGTACGACCTTGAAATGCGGCGCAAAATTGACGAGGTCTTGACGCAAAGAAGCTGCCGTTTTGTGCAACAACAAGCCCAAAAGGAGCAGCCCTTTTTTCTGTATGTGCCGTTGACGCAGTTGCACTTTCCCACCATTCCTCACAGAGATTTTGAAGGCCGTACCGGTAAAGGTGATTTTGCCGACTCCTTGTGTGAGATGGACGCCCGGGTTGGGCAAATCATGGATGCTGTGACCGCATGCGGTATTGAAGATGAGACCTTGTTTATTTTTGCCAGCGACAACGGGCCCGAATACCGCCGCCCTTGGCGCGGCAGCGCCGGCATGTGGACGGGCACGTATCACACCGCCATGGAGGGGGCATTGCGTGTCCCTTTGATTGTGCGCTGGCCGGGCCGCATTCCCGCAGGTCGGGTCACCAATGAAATCATTCACGTGGTGGATTGGTTTCCTACCTTGTCCTCTATTGCTGGCGCGGCCGTGCCGCAAGACCGGCCCATAGACGGTGTAGACCAAACGGGGTTTTTATTGGGTGAGATGGAGAAGTCCGCGCGTGAAGGGTTTGTGTATTACATCAAGAGCGAGTTGCGAGCGGCCAAGTGGCGCGATTGGAAAATGCATTTTGTTTGGGAGCTTGAGCCCAATGCCGGAGCCCAACATTTGGAAACCCCTTACCTTTTTAACTTGGTGCAAGACCCCAAAGAAGAAAGCGATGTCAACAGCACACAAGGCTGGGTGCGCGGCCCTATCAGAAAAATGATCCACGCCTTTCAGTTATCGCTCAAAGCCTTTCCCCCGATTCCACCGGGCGCAGAAGATGAGTGGCAACCCCCTGAGTGGACGGATGCCCAAAAGCCACCCACACCCATGAACTGATTTTTTTTGAGGAACGGCTGGGGCGGCTGCCTGTGTCAACACCCCGGCAAGGCTGTGTTGGGCGCAGTGCTTTACCGGCTGGCGCGTTGACGGCGCAGGTAGCGCTCCAGCAGTTCAAAGGCCAGCTCGCTCATCAAGGCCAAGGCGGCGGCGGGTAGGGCGCCGGCCAGCATCAAGGCGCTGTCGTTGAGGGCCAGGCCGGTCACAATGCGCTCGCCCAGGCCGCCCGCGCCTATGAAGGCAGCGATGGTGGCGGTGCCAATGGCAATGGCGCTGGCGGTGCGTATGCCGGCCACCACGGTGGGCAAGGCAATGGGCAATTCAATCGCCCACATGCGTTGGCGCGCCGTCATGCCCAATGCCGAGCCCGCGCTGCGCAGGCCCGATGAGACTTCGGCCAAACCGGCGCAAGTGTTGCTCAAAATCGGCAAGATGCTGTAAGCGGTTAAGGCAATGAGGGCGGGCACGCGGCCAATCATTCCCAGCAGGGCAATGAGCACGGCCAGCAAGGCCAGCGATGGAATGGTTTGCAACACGCCAGCGGCGCCCAACATGGTGGCGCGCCAGCGGGCATGGGGGAACAGAAAAACCCCCAGCGGCAGCGCAATCAGCGTGGCCGTTCCTACCGAAATCAACACCAGCAGCAGGTGCTGCCCCATGAGTCGCCATAAGTCGCCTGCGATCAAGCGCTGCCACAGTTGGCTGGCAAAGTGGGGGCGCTTGGGTGTGGGGGGTGGATGCGGTGGGGGTGCCGGCATCGGCTGTTGTGCCACCGGCGCTGGTTGCCGTGCTGGCGGCCGTGTTGGCTGCCGTGCTGGTTTTTGGCGTGGCCAGAAATTGGCGCGCAATGTCTTCAAAAGAGCGGCCTTGCAACTCGGCTTGCGCGTTCATGTCAATCATGGCCGCTTCGCTGATGCGGCCTTTAAGTTGCTGCAGCGCGGCCCAGGTGGTGGGGGCCTGGCGCGGCAAGTCCAGGCGGTAGAGCAACACCGCGTCGTAGCGCGGGAAGTAGCCCAAATCGTCCTCCAAAACCTGCAAGCCCAAATGGTTGATTTTGGCGTCGGTGGTGTAGATGTCCATGACGTCAATTTGCTGCTGGGCAATGGCCTCATACGCCAAGCCGTGGTCCAAACCTTGCGGTTGGGCCTTGATGCCATAACGCTCAGACAAGCCGCGCCAGCCATCGGCGCGGCCTAAAAATTCGTTGGACAAACCCAGTTTGAGTTTGGGGTGACGGGCCAAGTCGCTTAAGCTGCTAATGCCCAAGGTTTGGGCTTGGTCTTGCCGCATGGCCAGGGCGTAGCCGTCGTTAAAGCCCAGCGGCACGCTCACGCCCAAGCCCAGCGGGGCCAGCGCTTGCTGCAAGGTGGCCAGCGAATCGGTGGGGCCGGTCTTTGGCGATTTCCAGCGCAATGGTGCCGGTGTATTCGGCATACACGTCAATCTGGCCCGAGCGCAACGCTTCATACACGATGGCCGTGTTGCCCAAGCCTTGCAAGACTTGGGTTTTGGCCCCGGCCGCTTGCGCGGTTTGGGCCACGATTTGGGCCAACACATACGACTCGGTAAAACGCTTAGAGCCCACCCGCAAAGTGGGCTCTGCCGCTTGCGCCCAGGCGCTGCAAACGCTGAGGCCGGCGAGCATGAGGCCAACGGCGGCCCCGCGCAGGACGGTGGTGAAGCCGGAGGGGGCGAGGAAAGCCAAAGGGGAAGCGGTATTCAAGCGCATAAAAAAATCTTGGGCGAAGGTCAAGCGTGGGGCGAGCGTTGAGCCGCTCCTACGGTGTGGGAGGTGAAGACGTTTTTTTGCGTGGGCGTGCGCTGCGGGGCGGTGTGCGTGGTGCCGGTTTTTTGGCCGCCGCCGCAGCCATGGCCGCTTCCAAGGCCAAGCGTGCCCAAGGCAACATCAAGGCCGGTGAGTCCATGGCCTCGGCCGGCGCGCTGTAGTAGCGCAAGCGCATGGGTTTGCCTTTGGCCTCGTACACAAACGGCTGGCAACCGGCGGCCAGCCATGGCGCCTCGGTCTCGGGGCTGGCTTTTAAGTACAAAGCCTCATCGGCAATGATGGCCAGCGTCAGCCCGTCGTTGCTGATGCCCCAACCGCCAAACAAGCGCTTGGCCGTACACGGCCCCACGCTGCTGAGCAACTCGCAGCAATAGTCAACAAAAGCACGTTCGGGCGAGGCAGACATGGCAACACCATACCTGATTCAGAGGAGTGACCCTCAGTCCGGTCCGATGGAGGTGCGGCGCTTGCGGGCAAGAGGCTGGTTTCCAATGAGTATTTACCCCTATGGATAGATTGAATATGTTCGATCATGATTGATTTTGATCGTAATAGATTTTTTGTGCATGATTCAATTGGAGGTGTTGAGATGAAATTGGGAATGAAAACACTACTGGCCACGGTGGCCGCGCTGGCGCTTCAGGGGGCTGCCCTGGCCGCTGAGTTGCGCATTGCCATCAACCAATCGCCTTGGTTTGATGGTTTTTCCAAGACGGTGCAGGCCTATGAGAAGCAAACGGGCAACAAAGTGGTGTTGTCCGTTTCGCCGTATTTCGGTTTGCTGGAAAAAAATCCGCAACTCGGTGCGCAGCGGCGATGGTTTGTACGACTTGGTGTTGATGGACAGCATTTGGTTGGCCGAAATTTATGACGGTGGCTATTTGATGCCTATCACCAAAATCGACCCTGGCTTCAAGCTGGATCCGGCGGTGATGGATTTTGGTGACTCTTTGTACTGGGACAGCAAACGCGCGCTGTTTCGCCAAGACACGGGTGATTTGTTGGGCTTGCCCATTACCGGCAACGTGCAGTTGATGTATTACCGCAAAGACTGGTTTGATGCGGCGGGCCTCAAAGCGCCCAAAACCTGGGATGATGTGCGCAAAGCCTCCGAGGTGCTCAAAGCCAAGGTGAGCTACCCCTATGTCACGGCCGGTGTGCGCGAATTGGCGCTCAACCGCGCCGTGCCGTATTTGATGTCGGCCGGTGGTGGGGTTTTCAAAAATCCACGCGATGGTGATTACAGCGTGATCTTTAACTCCAAAGAGTCGCTGCAAGGCTTGAAGGCCTACATCGATTTGGTCAAATACAGCCACCCTAACCCCGGGGCCAACACCATTGCCAATGTGTCGCAACTGATCTCGACCGGCAAGGCGGCTATGACGACCGAGGTGGCGGCTTTGTGGGGGGCGATTGACAACCCCAACAACTCATTGGCCGCTGGCAAGTTGGCGGTGGCCGTGCACCCGGTCAAAGTGGGTGGGCGCTCGGTTAATTCCTCCACGGTGTGGTAGGTGGCATTCCCAAAAACGTGCCCGCCGCCTCTCAGAAACTGGCGCTGGACTTTATGACGTGGCTGTTGAAAAAAGAAAACCAAGCGGCGTTGTTTGAAAACGGCTCCATCCCCGTGCGCACCGACTTGGTGGGCGTGGCCAAAGACCCGCGTAACGTGCTGCCGGCTTTGAGCGAAGCTTTTGGCCAAGCCGAGTTGGTCACGCCGGTTAAAGAAGGCGCACAAATCTACAACTTGTTGGGCTTGCACATCAACCGCGCTTTGACCGGTGAGCGCACGCCCGAGCAAGCGCTCAACGAAGGCGCGAAAGAGTTGTATGAAATGATGAAGGCGGCGGGCTACAAAACTGCCTTGGGCCCTAACCTATGACCCGTTGGGCGAGTGCTGTGCCGATGTCTTCAGAGCGTCGATTTTTCTGGTTGGGTTTGACACCGCTGATGCTCATTGCAGCCCTCATGATGGTGGGGCCGCTGGTGAGTTTGGTGTACATGTCCATGCATGAGCTGCAGTGGCAAAACGGTCAGTTATTGACCGAGTTTGTGGGCTTGCAACATGTGTGGACATTTTTAGACAACCAACTCTATTGGGCGGGCTTGCGCAACACCACGGTGTTTTCGTCTGCCACGGTGGTGTTGCAAGTGCTGTTCGGTTTTGGTGTTGGCGCTGACGGTGCGCAAGATGCGTCGGGGGCGCGGCCTGTTGTTCACCATCATCTTGATTCCCATCGTGGTGCCACCCATCGTCATTGGTGCCATGTGGAAACTCATGCTCAACACCGAGATTGGCATCATCAACACCCTCATTACCGGCATGGGGTTTGAGCGCGTCGATTGGTTGGGCAGTGCCAGCACGGCTTTGGCCACAGTGGTGGCGGTGGATGTGTGGCACTGGACGCCTTTTACCTTCTTGTTGTTGCTGGCCGGTCTGGAGTCATTGCCCACCGATGTCTACGAGTCATCGCGCATGGACACGCTCAGCGAATGGCAAGAGTTGCGCTACGTGACGCTACCGCTGCTGTGGCCCACGATTGCCATCACCGCCATGTTCAGACTGATTTTGTCGTTCAAAGTGTTTGATGAAATCTATTTGTTGACATCGGGCGGTCCAGGTACTTCTACCGAGGTGGTGAGCTATTCGATTTACCGCACTTTTTTCACCGAAGACCGGGCCGGCTTGGGCGCAACCATGTCTTTATTCACATGCTTTGTATTGGCATTGGCAGCCATTTTGATGGTCAACCTCAGACGGAGGGCGACACGATGAAAGCCCCTTTGATTGATCGCTTCTTCAAAAAGTCAGCGTTCTGGGCGTGGTGGTGTACGCGCTGTTCATCTTGCTGCCTTTTATCTGGATTGCCATCACCGCGTTCAAGCGCCAAATTGACGTCTTGATGTCCAGTCTTTTGTTCACGCCCACCTTGGCCACGTTTGAGGCTTTGCTGAGCAACCCCCATGGTGGTTTTGTGGGCAACATTTGGAACAGCTTGGTGACCGCCACGGTGGCCACGGCGGTGGTGCTTTTTGTGGCATCGCTGTCGGCTTTTTGTTTGGTGCACAAAAAGCCACCCAAGTGGTTGGGCCCGGCGCTGATGGCGGTGACGCTGTTGTTTCACATCATCCCGCAGGTGACGTATCTGAGCTCTTGGTATATCTGGTTTCGCCGCTTGGAGTTGTTTGATACCTTGCCCGGTTTGACGCTGGCATTTTGCGGTGGTCAACCTACCCATGGGCATGTGGTTGGGCTTGCGCTACGCGCAAGAAATTCCGCGTGAATTGATGGATGCCTCTGACCTCGATTGCACCGGCTCCTGGCAGCAATTTGTGCGGGTGTTTTTGCCTTTGATGCGCAACGGTTTGGTGGCGCTGGGTTTGCTGGTGTTTATTTTTGTTTGGAGTGACTTTGTGGTCGCGCTCAACCTGAGTGACAACTTGGCCAAATACCGTGCCTGTGGCCATCACCAGCTTTGCACAAAGCGAGCAAGTGCGTTACGTCGAAATGGCCGCCTCTTCTTTGCTGGCCATGTTGCCTGCGCTGTTCTTTTTGCTGCTGGGTCAGCGCTACATCGTCGCCGGCTTGTTGTCGGGCTCGGTCAAGTAGTGCCATCCCATAGCTTCACTCTTTTTTCGTCATGAGTTACTTAAGCATTCAACACGTTACCAAGTCTTTTGGATCGGTCTCTGTTCTCAAAGATGTCAATCTTGAAATTGAAGATGGCGAATTCATTGCCCTGGTGGGCCCTTCGGGCTGCGGTAAGTCAACTTTGATGCGCATTGTGGCGGGCTTGGAAAGCGCCAGCTCTGGCACCATTGCGATGGGCGAGCGGGTGGTCAACGACGTCGCCCCGCGCGACCGCGATGTGGCCATGGTGTTTCAAAACTACGCGCTCTACCCCCATTTAAGCGTGCGCGACAACTTGGCTTTTGCCATGAAGATGCGCAGCTTGCCGGCCGCAGAAATTGCCCAACGCACGGTGGAAGTGGCGCAAATGCTGGGGGCTGGAGCAATTGCTCGATAGGCTGCCCAAAGCCTTGTCCGGTGGGCAGCGTCAGCGTGTGGCCATGGGGCGCGCCATCATGCGCAAGCCGCGCTTGTTTCTCTTTGATGAGCCCTTGTCCAATTTGGACGCCAATTGCGCGTGCAAATGCGGCTGGAGATCACGCAGCTGCACAAAAGGCTGAAAGCCACGTCGATTTTTGTCACCCACGACCAAGTCGAGGCCATGACCATGGCCGACCGGATTGTGGTTGCTCAACGACGGTGTGGTGCAGCAAGTGGGCACGCCCAAGGCCTTGTACGACCAACCGGCCAATGTGTTTGTGGCCAACTTCATTGGCTCACCTTCCATGACGGTGATGCCGCTGAGCAACGCCGCTGCAGGGCAACGGCAAGCCTTGGGCGCCGCGCTGCCGCCTGGTCTGGGGCAATCAGCGGCGCAAATGGGACTGCGCCCCGAGGCCTTGCGCATAGGGGCGGCGCAAGAGGGTTTGTGGCAGGCGCAAGTGGTGGGTATTGAAGACTTGGGCTACCAGTCGTTTGTGTTTTGTGAAGTGGCCGCAGGCGTGACGCTGTGTGCGTTGGAGCATGGATCGGGCCGGGTGCGCGTGGGCGATGCCATTGGTTTGCAAGCGGACTTTGCGCAAGCGCATTGGTTTGATGCCAACGGCGTGCGTTTGGTTTGATGAGCGTTCACGGACGTTGCAAATTTTTTCTCTTGAGGCGGATATGAAGAAACAACCCGATATTTTGCTCATACTCAACGACGACATGGGCTATTCGGACATTGGCTGCTTTGGCGGCGAAGTCCAAACCCCTAACTTGGACCGCTTGGCGGCCCATGGTTTGCGGTTTTCGCAGTTCTACAACACCGCGCGCTGCAGTCCGTCACGCGCGTCTTTGTTGACCGGATTGCACCCGCACCAAACAGGCATTGGCATTTTGACCGATGACTATTCGCCCGAAGGCTATTGCGGCAACCTCAACAAGCAATGCTTGACCATTGCCGAGGTGTTGCGCGCCGGTGGCTACAAAACCTATATGAGCGGTAAGTGGCATGTGGCCAAAGACTATTTCACGCCAACTGACACCTGGCCCATGCAGCGCGGCTTTGACGCGTTTTACGGCACCACCATTGGTTGCGGCAGTTTTTTTGACCCCAACACACTCACCGTGGCAATGACAACATTGAGCACGAGGCCCGCGAGCCCGGGTTTTTTTATACCGACGCCATCAACGACAACGCGGTTGAATTTATTCGCCAACACCATGCCCAGCATGGCGACAAACCGTTTTTCAATACGTCGCGCATACCGCGCCCCATTGGCCGCTGCACGCCAAGAAGAAGACATTGCCAAATACAAAGGGCGTTTTGACGCCGGCTGGGACCAGTTGCGTGAAGAGCGCTTGGCCCGTTTGGTCAAGGCTGGTATTTTGGATGAGCAGTGGCAACTGAGCGACCGCGACCCCACCCAGCCACCATGGACGGAAGTTGAGCGCAAAGCTTGGATGCTGCGGCGCATGGAGGTGTACGCTGCGCAAATTGACTGCATGGACCAAGGCATAGGACGCATATTGGATGCGCTGCAAGCCTTGGGCCGCTTGGACAACACCTTGGTTATTTTTCTCTCCGACAACGGCGCTTGCGCTGAGAATCTGCCCAAAGACATGACGGTGGAAGAGTTGGTGGACAAAATCCGCATCGGTCGTGCGCAGACCCGAACCGGCGCGCCGGTGCGCATTGGCAACCACCCCGACATCATGCCCGGCCCTGAAGATACCTACCAAAGCTATGGCACCGGCTGGGCCAATTTGTCGAATACGCCGTTTCGCATGTACAAGCACTGGGTGCACGAGGGCGGCATTTCCACGCCTTTGATCTTGCACTGGCCCCAAGGCATACAAGCCCAAGGCGAAATCCGCCACGTGCCCGGTTATTTGCCCGACATCATGGCCACGCTGCTGGATGTTACCGGCGTGAGCTACCCCGAGCAATGGAATGGCCAAGCCATTTTGCCGGTGGAAGGGCATTCGCTTTCCCCCGCGTTTGAGCGCGAGCTGGAGTCGCGCCCCCCCATGTTTTGGGAGCACGAGGGCAACAGCGCGGTGCGCATAGGGCGCTGGAAGCTGGTGCGCAAACACCCCGGCGCTTGGGAGTTGTACGACATGGTGGCGGACAGAACCGAGATGAACGATTTGGCAGCGGCGCAGCCCGAGCGCGTGCAAGACATGGCCGCGCAATATGACGCCTGGGCCAAACGCTGTGGCGTGATTCCACGCGATGATGTGGTGGCAGCCATGTTGCGCGTGAATGAGCACGCCATGGACCAGTTCTGGGAGCGTGAATGACGTGAGCCACGGCAAACCTTGCTGCATGCCCCAGCGCAGCGCGCCCAACGGCGTGGCGGTGTCGGGCGCGGTCAATGCCATCGGGGCGGGTCAGTCCAACGATCATGCTCACGATCAGGCCTATGCCCACACTTACCCCGGCTTGGTCGCTTTGCCTGCGGGTGTGTTTTGGATGGGCACAGACGACCCCGTGGGGTTTGCCGCCGATGGTGAAGGGCCCGCGCGGCAGGTGCACGTTCAAGCCTTTGAGGTGGCCACCACCACCGTGACCAACGCGCAGTTTCGCGAATTTGTGCGCGCCACCCACTACATCACCGAAGCCGAGCAGTTGGGCTCGTCTTTTGTTTTCTTTTTGCAAGTGAGCGAAGACTTGCGGCGGCAGACGCGACAAGTGGTGCGCGATTTGCCTTGGTGGCTAGAAGTAGAGGCCGCATGCTGGCAGCGCCCCGAGGGCCGGGCTCATCAATACACAACCGCTTAGACCACCCCGTGGTGCATGTGTCTTGGAACGATGCGCAAGCCTATTGCCGCTGGGCCCATGGTGCGCCTGCCCAGTGAGGCCGAGTGGGAGTACGCCGCGCGCGGGGGCTTGCACGCGTGCACCTACCCCTGGGGCAAGCTTTGGCGGCCGCAAGGCGCGGGGCAATGCCATATTTGGCAAGGCCAATTTCCCAGCCTGGCGCAAGCGCCGTGGCGGCCTGGCACGGTCAGTGCCCAGTCGTTTGCGCCCAACGGCTACGGTTTGTACAACTGCGTGGGCAATGTGTGGGAGTGGTGCGAGGACTGGTTCAGTCCCAGCTACCATCAGAGCACCGACGCGGTCAACCCTTTGTTCACGCGCGTGACCGGGCGCCGCTCCATGCGCGGGGGCTCATTTTTGTGTGACGCCAGTTATTGCAACCGCTACCGGGTGGCGGGGCGTTCGTCCAACGCGCCTTCCAGCACCACCAGCAATGGCGGGTTTCGGGTGGCGCGCTCGATGCCACCGGCGGTGCTGGTATGAATGGTCCACCCGCCAGAGCCTTGGTCAGAGTGTTGGAAATAACGCTTCAAATGCGCGGTGCAGCAATGCCCAGCCTTTGTGTTAAAAACTGATATTTGTAGCGCCTCCCCGTTGCGGCAAGTTGTGCGCGATTGAGCACAATGGCCAATGGACCTATCAACTATGAGCACTTGATTGGATGAAAAGAGACATGGCAACACTGCATGCCAATGGCAATCAAGCCTTGCCGGAGCTGCGTCGACAGCAGATGTTGGAGCTGGTGCGAGAGAGAAAATCCATCACCACCACCGAATTGGTGCGTGCGTTAGACGCATCCTCGGCCACGGTGCGCCGTGACATGGCCATACTTGAAGAGCTCAATTTGCTCAAACGCAGCCATGGGGGTGCGGTGGCCTGCACGCCAGCCCTGCGCCGTCGGGGCCATTGGGCCCGGACTACGAGCCCGTTTTTCAAGAAAAAATTGCCGTCAGCCGCGCCGCCAAAGACCGCATTGCCCAAGTGGCAGCGGGCTTGGTGGCAGAGGGCTCGACCATTTTGCTGGACTCGGGCACCACGGCGTTGGCGCTGGCCCGCGCTTGGCCGGGCGGCGCATCACCGTGATTGCCGTCGATTTAAAAGTGGCCGAAGCCGTTGCACACAGCCAAACCGAAGTGTTGATTGTGGGCGGGCGCGTCAGACAAGGCTTGTTCAGTTTGATGGGACCGTGGACCGAGGCGGCATTGGGCGCGTTGGCGGTGGACACATTTTTTCTGGGTGCCGATGCCATTGGTGAGCAAGGCTTGACCAACTCCGCTGTGGATGAGGCGCGTGTGAAGGTGTTGGGCATGCAATGCGCCCAACGCTGCGTGGCCATTGTTGATCACAGCAAATTCAATTTGCGCAAAATGGCCCCAGTGTGTGCTTTGAACAAAATTGATATCTTGGTCACCGACGAAGCTTCGCGCAGCGCCATCGCGGCCTACGAAAACCAATTTAAACAAGTGTTGTACGCGTGATTGCGCGCATACCTATCAAGCCCGTGACCGGTCGTATATGTAATCAAGCCCGTGACCGGGCTAGGGCAATCGCCGCCTCAATCGCAGCGCGCGTTTGAGGGCTGTTTTTCCAGCACGTGGAGCCTACGGCAGTGGCGGGGCTGGAGACAATATCAGTGTTGCTGGCTTCACGTGGACGTGTTACATTAGCAGGCTTTTCGGACAATTCCGAAGGGTTTTCGTTTTCGCTTTATTAAGCTTTTCAAACGTTTAGGACGTTTTTCAATGCCAACCATTAACCAACTCGTACGCCACGGACGGGAAGTCGAGGAAATCAAATCCAAGAGCCCGGCCATGGAAAATTGCCCGCAGCGTCGCGGTGTGTGCACCCGTGTGTACACCACAACGCCTAAAAAGCCCAACTCCGCTTGCGTAAGGTTGCCAAAGTGCGCCTGACCAACGGTTTTGAGGTCATTTCTTACATCGGCGGTGAAGGCCACAACTTGCAAGAACACAGCGTGGTGCTGGTCGCGGCGGTCGTGTCAAGGACTTGCCCGGTGTGCGCTACCACATTGTGCGTGGTTCGCTGGACTTGCAAGGCGTGAAAGACCGCAAGCAGTCGCGCTCCAAGTACGGTGCAAAACGGCCCAAGAAGGCTTAAGGCTTTTGGGTTTTAAAAACCCGTTCTTGTGTTTTAAAAATTTGGTGCCACCCGGTTTTGACGAGCTGGTGTTGGCGTAGTGACCTGATATTGGGTCGAGTAAGTGCAGGCTTTGTATGGGTCTGCGGGGTGTCTGGATAACAGGACGTCCAGCCATCAACTGAAGCAAAGAGGTGAAAAAATGCCACGTCGTCGCGAAGTCCCTAAACGTGAAATTCTGCCGGATCCTAAGTTCGGTAATGTTGAAGTCGCCAAGTTCATGAACGTGATCATGCAAGGCGGCAAAAAAGCCGTGGCCGAGCGTATCGTCTACGGTGCTTTGGAGCAGATTGAGAAAAAATCCGGCAAAGATCCGCTGGAAATGTTCACCACTGCTATCAACAACGTCAAACCCATGGTGGAAGTTAAATCCCGCCGTGTGGGTGGTGCCAACTACCAGGTGCCCGTTGAAGTTCGTCCCATCCGCCGCTTGGCTTTGTCCATGCGCTGGATCAAAGAAGCGGCCAAAAAGCGCGGCGAAAAATCCATGTCGCAGCGCCTGGCCAATGAGTTGTTGGAAGCCACGGAAGGCCGTGGCGGCGCCATGAAAAAACGCGATGAAGTGCACCGCATGGCGGATGCCAACAAGGCCTTTAGCCACTTCCGTTTTTAAGCGCTGATTTCGATCCCAACTTTTTTATCGTTTAACCCGATCGGCGAGCCCGCAACACCTCAAAAGGGTGGCGGGCTCTGTCAACTTCAGGAGTATTTCCATGGCACGCACCACGCCGCTTGAGCGTTACCGCAACATTGGCATTTCGGCCCACATTGACGCGGGCAAAACCACCACCACCGAACGTATTTTGTTCTACACCGGTGTGAACCACAAAATCGGTGAAGTTCACGACGGCGCTGCCACCATGGACTGGATGGAGCAAGAGCAAGAGCGCGGCATCACGATTACCTCGGCTGCCACCACGTGTTTCTGGAAGGGCATGGATTTGTCCTACCCCGAGCACCGCTTCAACATCATCGACACCCCCGGCCACGTGGACTTCACCATTGAGGTCGAGCGTTCCATGCGCGTGCTTGACGGCGCTTGCATGGTGTATTGCGCCGTGGGTGGCGTGCAGCCGCAGTCTGAGACCGTTTGGCGTCAAGCCAACAAATACAAAGTGCCACGTCTGGCCTTTGTGAACAAGATGGACCGCACCGGTGCCAACTTCTTCAAGGTCTACGACCAAATGCGCCTGCGCCTCAAGGCCAACCCCGTGCCTATCGTGATTCCGATTGGCGCGGAAGAGAACTTCACCGGCGTGGTGGACTTGATCAAAATGAAGGCCATCATTTGGGATGAAGAATCCCATGGCATGAAGTTTGAATTTAAAGAAATTCCCGCTGAATTGCTGGAGTTGGCCAAAGAGTGGCGCGAAAAAATGGTGGAAGCTGCGGCCGAAGCCAGCGAAGAGCTGATGAACAAGTACTTGGAAGAGGGCGACCTCACCGAGGCCGAAATCAAGCTGGGCATACGCACCCGCTCTATTGCGACTGAAATTCAGCCCATGTTGTGCGGCACCGCCTTTAAAAACAAAGGCGTGCAGCGCATGTTGGACGCGGTGATTGACTTCTTGCCTTCGCCGGTGGACATTCCGCCTGTGGCTGGCACCAACGAAGCCGAAGAGCCTGTGACGCGCAAAGCCGATGACGCTGAAAAACTCTCGGCCTTGGCATTTAAGCTGATGACCGACCCCTATGTGGGCCAGTTGACTTTTGTGCGCGTCTACTCCGGCGTGCTCAAAAAAGGCGACAGCGTGTTCAACCCCGTCAAGGGCAAGAAAGAGCGCATTGGCCGTATCGTGCAAATGCACGCCAACAACCGCCAAGAAGTGGAAGAGATTCGCGCCGGTGACATTGCCGCTTGTGTGGGCTTGAAAGAAGTGACCACGGGTGAGACCTTGTGCGATCCGGACGCCATCTTGACCTTGGAACGCATGGTCTTCCCTGAGCCTGTGATTGCACAGGCGGTGGAACCCAAGACCAAAGCCGACCAAGAAAAAATGGGCATTGCTTTGCAGCGCTTGGCTTCGGAAGATCCGTCTTTCCGCGTCAAAACCGACGAAGAATCGGGCCAAACCATCATCGCCGGTATGGGCGAGTTGCACTTGGAAATTCTGGTCGACCGCATGAAGCGCGAATTTGGCGTGGAAGCCAACGTGGGCAAACCCCAAGTGGCTTACCGCGAAACCATTCGCGGCACGGTGGAAGACTCCGAAGGCAAGTTTGTGCGCCAGTCCGGTGGTAAAGGCCAATACGGTCACGTGGTGTTCAAAATCGAACCCAACGAAGCCGGCAAAGGTTTTGAATTTGTCGACGCCATCAAAGGCGGTGTGGTGCCACGTGAATACATCCCCGCTGTGGAAAAAGGCGTGGTTGAAGCATTGAACTCGGGCGTGCTCGCGGGCTACCCCGTGGTGGACGTGAAAGTCACGCTGCACTTCGGTTCTTACCACGACGTGGACTCGTCCGAGCAGGCTTTCAAAATGGCCGCCATCTTTGGTTTCAAAGAAGGTTGCCGCAAAGCCCAGCCCGTGATCTTGGAGCCCATGATGGCGGTGGAAGTGGAAACGCCTGAAGACTACGCCGGCAACGTCATGGGTGACTTGTCCAGCCGCCGTGGCATGGTGCAAGGCATGGAAGACATGGTCGGCGGTGGCAAAGCCATTAAAGCCGAAGTGCCGTTGTCGGAAATGTTTGGCTACTCCACCACACTGCGCTCGATGTCGCAAGGCCGTGCTACGTACACCATGGAATTCAAACACTACAGCGAAGCCCCTCGCAACGTGTCTGAAGCCATCATGGCCGCCCGCGCCAAATAAGCGCGCACGCCGTGCACCTTTGGGATCGCCGCAGATCCGGCTTTGCCGGGCTGCTGGCGATGTCCCCTTGAGGGGAAGCCGCAAAGCGGCGCAGGGGTGAACTTATTTTGTCTTCAACGCCACGCAAGTGGTTGGCCTGCTGCCCGTGGCGGCCAGTGTTGGAGACGTTAAACCCGCACGGGCTTGTTCTTTTTTATATTGAGGTATTCAAATGGCTAAGGAAAAATTTGAACGGACCAAGCCCCACGTCAACGTGGGCACGATTGGTCACGTGGATCATGGCAAAACGACGCTGACAGCAGCGATCACCACGGTGTTGGCCACCAAGTTTGGCGGTCAAGCCAAGGCTTACGACCAAATTGACGCCGCTCCCGAAGAAAAAGCGCGCGGCATCACCATCAACACCGCCCACGTTGAATACGAAACCGCCAACCGCCACTACGCCCACGTGGACTGCCCCGGTCACGCCGACTACGTGAAAAACATGATCACCGGCGCCGCTCAAATGGACGGCGCTATTTTGGTGTGCTCGGCCGCTGACGGCCCCATGCCCCAAACCCGTGAACACATCTTGTTGGCCCGCCAAGTGGGCGTGCCTTACATCGTCGTGTTCTTGAACAAGTGCGACATGGTCGACGACGCCGAGTTGTTGGAATTGGTCGAAATGGAAGTGCGTGAACTGCTCTCCAAATACGAATTCCCCGGCGACGACACCCCCATCGTCAAAGGCTCGGCCAAACTCGCCATCGAAGGCGACAAAGGTGAGTTGGGCGAAGGCGCCATCTTGAAACTGGCCGAAGCCCTGGACAGCTACATCCCCACGCCCGAGCGCGCTGTGGACGGCGCATTCCTGATGCCCGTGGAAGACGTGTTCTCCATCTCCGGTCGTGGTACCGTGGTGACCGGCCGTATCGAACGCGGTGTGGTCAAAGTCGGCGAAGAAATCGAAATCGTCGGTATCAAAGACACCCAAAAAACCACTTGCACCGGTGTGGAAATGTTCCGCAAATTGCTGGACCAAGGCCAAGCAGGCGACAACGTCGGCATCTTGCTGCGCTGGTACCAAGCGCGAAGACGTCGAGCGCGGCCAAGTGCTGTGCAAGCCCGGCTCCATCAAGCCCCACACCCACTTCACGGGTGAGGTCTACGTCTTGTCCAAAGACGAAGGTGGCCGCCACACGCCTTTCTTCAACAACTACCGTCCCCAGTTCTACTTCCGTACCACGGACGTGACCGGCTCTATCGAATTGCCCGAAGGCAAAGAAATGGTGATGCCTGGCGATAACGTCTCCATCACGGTCAAGTTGATTGCCCCCATCGCCATGGAAGAAGGCTTGCGTTTCGCTATCCGCGAAGGCGGCCGTACCGTCGGCGCTGGCGTGGTGGCCAAGATCATGGCGTAAGGGATTGTTGCTATGTCGAACAAGCAAAAAATCCGCATCCGCCTGAAGGCGTTTGACTACAAATTGATCGACGCTTCGGCGGCCGAAATTGTGGACACCGCCAAACGCACCGGCGCCATTGTCAAAGGCCCCGTGCCTTTGCCAACACGCATGAAGCGTTTTGACATCTTGCGTTCACCGCACGTGAACAAGACCAGCCGCGATCAGCTGGAAATCCGCACCCATCAACGTTTGATGGACATCGTCGACCCCACCGACAAAACGGTGGACGCGCTGATGAAGTTGGATTTGCCCGCTGGCGTGGACGTGGAAATCAAACTTCAGTAAACAAATAAGTTTGCAAAGATCAAGCCCGCCGGTTATACTGGCGGGCTTTTCGGGCCTTTAAAAGGCCTATAACCACTTTTGTTCTTGAATAGCTGCCTTCATTTTGCGGGTGGTTTTGGGGGCAAAAGTCCATCAGACCTAGCCAATTGCAGTTAGGAACGGAGAAAACAATGAGTCTTAGCAACTCCCTCGGGTTGTTGGGCCGCAAGGTAGGCATGATGCGTCTGTTTACCGATGATGGGGATTCCATTCCTGTCACGGTGTTGGA
Source organism: Morinoia aosen (assembly GCA_030386875.1). Taxonomy (NCBI): domain Eukaryota; kingdom Metazoa; phylum Arthropoda; class Malacostraca; order Amphipoda; family Talitridae; genus Morinoia; species Morinoia aosen. The sequence goes on from JASJYW010000026.1 coordinate 21,273,851, forward strand.
CGTTTCAGGCAACCGCGTTGCTCAAGTCAAAACCCAAGCCAACGATGGCTACGATGCCTTGCAAGTGGCTTATGGCAAACGCCGCGCTTCCCGCGTGACCAAGCCACAAGCCGGACATTTGGCCAAAGCCGGTGTCGAAGCAGGCGAAATCCTCAAAGAATTCCGCGTCACGGCCGATGTGGCAGCGCAATACCCCGCTGGGGCTGCGGTGCCTGTGAACGCCGTGTTTGCCGCAGGCCAAAAAGTGGACGTGCAAGGCACCTCCATTGGTAAAGGCTTTGCCGGCACCATCAAGCGCCACAACTTTGCCTCGCAACGCGCCTCCCACGGTAACAGCCGCTCGCACAACGTGCCCGGCTCTATCTCCATGGCGCAAGACCCAGGCCGTGTGTTCCCCGGCAAAAAAATGACCGGCCACATGGGCGACGAAACCGTCACCACCCAAAACTTGGACGTGGTGCGTGTGGACGAAGCGCGTCAACTGCTGTTGGTCAAGGGCGCTGTGCCCGGCTCCAAAGGCGGTTTTGTGACCGTGCGTCCCGCTGTCAAAGCTGTTGCTAAAGGAGCGAACTGATGCAAGTCCAACTCCTCAATGAGCAAGGCCAAGGCGCGGCACAAATTGATGTGCCTGAAACCGTTTTTGGTCGAGACTACAACGAAGCCTTGATTCACCAATTGGTGGTGGCCTTCCAGGCCAATGCCCGCCAAGGCACGCGCGCGCAAAAAGACCGCGAGCAAGTCAAGCACTCGACCAAGAAGCCGTTTAAACAAAAAGGCACGGGCCGCGCCCGCGCTGGTATGACCTCTTCCCCGCTGTGGCGTGGGGGCGGTCGCGTCTTCCCTAACAGCCCAGACGAAAACTTCACCCAAAAACTCAACAAGAAGATGTACCGCGCCGGCATGGCCTCCATCTTCTCGCAGTTGGTGCGTGAAGGCCGTTTGTCGGTGGTGGAGTCGATCAAAGTCGACTCGCCCAAAACCAAACCTTTCGCCGCCAAACTCAAAGCCATGAACTTGCAGCAATCGGTGCTGGTCATTGCTGAAGAAGTGGACGAAAACTTGTACCTGGCCTCGCGCAACCTGCCCAATGTGTTGGTGGTCGAGCCCCGTTACGCCGACCCCGTCTCGTTGGTGCACTACAAGAAAGTGCTGGTGACCAAGGCCGCCATCGACGAGCTCAAGGAGATGTTCGCATGAATGCCACCACGACTGCATACGACGAAGGCCGCTTGATGCAAGTGTTGGTCTCGCCCATCGTGTCCGAAAAGGCCACCATGGTCGGTGAGCAAACCAACACCGTGTTGTTCAAAGTGTTGCGCGACGCCACCAAGCCCGAAATCAAAGCCGCTGTTGAACTGCTGTTCAAAGTCAAAGTCAGCGGCGTGACCGTGGCCAACCAAAAAGGCAAGGTCAAACGCACCGGCCGCAGCGTCGGTCGCCGCGACCACGTGCGCAAAGCCTATGTGACTTTGGCTGAAGGCCAAGAGCTCAACTTTGCTGGGGAGGCCTGATCATGGCTGTTATTAAACTCAAACCCACCACGCCCGGCCAACGCGGCATGGTGAAGATCTCGCGCAGCCATTTGCACAAAGGTGATGGCTACGCACCGCTGCTGGAACCCCAGTTCCAAAAAGCCGGTCGCAACAACAACGGTCACATCACCGTGCGCCACAAAGGCGGTGGTCACAAGCACCACTACCGCGTGGTGGACTTCCGCCGTGACAAAGACGGCATTGCGGCCAAAGTGGAACGTATTGAATACGATCCCAACCGCACCGCCCACATTGCTTTGTTGTGCTACGCCGACGGCGAGCGCCGTTACATCATCGCCCCCCGTGGCGTTGAAGTCGGCACCACGTTGATGAGCGGCGCTGAGTCGCCCATTCGCGTTGGCAACACCTTGCCGATTCGCAACATCCCCGTCGGTTCCACCATTCACTGCATCGAGTTGCAAATTGGCAAAGGCGCGCAAATCGCACGCTCAGCCGGTGCTTCGGCCGTGTTGTTGGCCCGTGAAGGCATTTACGCTCAAGTGCGTATGCGCTCGGGTGAAGTGCGCAAAGTCCACGTTGACTGCCGCGCCACCATTGGTGAAGTTTCTAACCAAGAACACAGCTTGCGCCAATTGGGCAAAGCCGGTGTCAAGCGCCACATGGGCATTCGCCCCACCGTTCGCGGTGTGGTCATGAACCCGATTGACCACCCCCACGGTGGTGGTGAGGGCAAGACCGGCGAAGGCCGCGCACCTGTGGATCCATGGGGCAACCTGACCAAAGGTTACCGCACCCGTAACAACCGCCGCACGCAAAACATGATTGTTTCGCGTCGTAAGAGCAAGTAAGGAGTGACGAAATGACCCGTTCCCTCAAGAAAGGCCCCTTCGTCGACCACCACTTGATGGCCAAGGTTGAGAAGGCGCAAGCCACCAAAGACAAAAAGCCGGTCAAGACTTGGTCGCGCCGCTCCATGATCTTGCCCGAATTCATCGGCATGACCATTGCTGTGCACAACGGCAAACAACACGTGCCGGTCTACGTCACCGACCAAATGGTGGGCCACAAGCTGGGCGAGTTCTCGCTCACCCGCGCCTTCAAAGGTCACCCCGGTGACAAAAAAGCCAAGAAGTAAGGATTCAACATGGAAACCCGCTCTATCGTTCGCGGCGTGCGCTTGTCGGTGGATAAAGGCCGACTGGTTGCAGACCTGATTCGCGGCAAAAAAGTTGACCAGGCCTTGAATATCTTGGCGTTCACACCGAAAAAAGCGGCTGTGATCATCAAGAAGGCTTTGGAGTCGGCTATTGCCAACGCCGAACACAATGACGGTGCTGACATCGACGAGTTGAAGGTCACGACCATTCACGTCGAACAAGGCGCCACGCTCAAGCGTTTCTCGGCCCGCGCCAAAGGCCGCGGCAACCGTATCAGCAAACCCACGTGTCACATCTACGTGACGGTTGGCAACTGAGAGGCACAGGACTATGGGACAAAAAATCAACCCGACCGGCTTCCGCCTGGCCGTTTCACGTAACTGGGCCAGCCGTTGGTATGCCAGCAACCGTGAATTTGCCGGCATGTTGGCCGAAGACATCAAGGTGCGCGAGTACCTCAAAGGCAAGCTCAAAAACGCCGCTGTTTCACGCATCGTGATCGAGCGCCCCGCCAAAAATGCCCGCATCACCATTCACTCGGCCCCGTCCGGGTGTGGTCATCGGCAAAAAAGGCGAGGACATCGAAAAGCTGAAAAAAGACTTGGCCGCCAAATTGGGTGTGCCCGTTGCCGTCAACATCGAAGAAGTGCGCAAGCCCGAAATCGATGCCAAGCTGATCGCTGACTCCATCACCAGCAGTTGGAAAAGCGCATCATGTTCCGTCGCGCCATGAAGCGTGCCATGCAAAATGCCATGCGCTTGGGTGCGCAAGGCATCAAAATCATGTCCGCTGGCCGCTTGAACGGCATTGAAATTGCCCGTACCGAGTGGTACCGCGAAGGCCGCGTGCCACTGCACACCATACGCGCTGACATCGACTACGGCACCTCGGAAGCCAAAACCACCTACGGCATCATTGGTGTCAAAGTGTGGGTTTACAAAGGCGATACCTTGGGCCGCAACGACGCCCCTTCGCTGGACAGCACACCGCGTCCTGAAGAAGAGCGCCGCCCCCGTGGTCGCCGTGATGGCGCCCGTCCAGGCAGCGATCGCCCCGCCCGTGGTGGCCGCCGTGCAGCCGGTGGCAATGCCGCCCCTGCCGATGGCAGCGACAAACCCGCCGAAGCCACTGGTGGCGAGGCACGACCCGCCGTTAAGCGCGTTCGTAAAGACGCACCCGCAGAGGCATCTGCGGACGGCAAAGGAGAATAAACATGCTACAACCCGCTCGTCGCAAGTACCGTAAAGAGCAAAAAGGCCGCAACACCGGTGTCGCCACCAGTGGCGCTACCGTGGCCTTTGGTGACTTCGGTCTCAAATCCACCGACCGTGGCCGTTTGACCGCGCGTCAAATCGAGTCCGCACGTCGTGCCATTTCGCGCCACGTCAAACGTGGTGGCCGTATTTGGATTCGTGTCTTCCCGGACAAGCCTATCTCCAAAAAACCTGCCGAAGTCCGTATGGGTAACGGTAAAGGTGCTGTGGAGTACTACGTGGCTGAAATCCAGCCCGGCAAGGTGTTGTACGAAATCGTTGGCGTGCCTGAACAGCTCGCTCGCGAAGCGTTTGCCTTGGCCGCCGCCAAACTGCCTTTGCGCACCACGTTTGTGACGCGCATGCTGGGCCAGTAATACAGGAGAACATGAGATGAATACGACTGAACTCCGTAACAAAGACGTGGCCGCGTTGGAAGCCGAAGTCAAAAGCTTGCAAAAAGCCCACTTTGGTTTGCGCATGCAAAAAGGCACGCAACAACTGAGCAACACCAGCACATTGCGCAGCACGCGCCGTGCCATTGCTCGGGCCAAGACCATTCTTGCTGAAAAGCAAGACACCGCAACTTCCAAGGCTTAAGGAGCGACCATGACGGAAGCCAAAACCTCCCTCAAGCGCACCTTGGTTGGCAAGGTGGTCAGCGACAAACGCACCAAAACGGTTACCGTGTTGGTGGAACGCCGTGTTAAACACCCGATCTACGACAAAATCGTGATCAAGTCGAGCAAATACCATGCGCACGACGAAAACGGTGAATACAAACTGGGCGACTTGATTGAAATCTCGGAGAGCCGTCCGCTGTCCAAGACCAAAAATTGGGTTGCCACCCGCTTGGTGCAAAAAGCCGAGCTGGTTTAAGACTTGTTCTGGCGCCGGGTATTTTTTACCGCAGCGCCAGCAACATCAAAACGACCGACAATTATGTCGGTCGTTTTTTTTCGTCCCTATTGTTTTACTTTTTTGGAGCCTTGCATGATCAAAATCGGTGATACCTTACCCGCAGCCACTTTGATGGAATACAACGAAGTGGAAGGCAACGGCTGCAGCCTAGGCCCCAACCCTGTCGATGTGCTCAAAGCCAGCGCCGGCAAAACCATTGCCTTGTTTGCCTTGCCCGGCGCTTTTACCCCCACGTGCTCGGCCCAACACGTGCCTGGCTACGTGGAACAATTCAATGCCTTTAAAGCCGCGGGCGTTGATGAAATTTGGTGCGTCAGCGTCAATGACGCTTTTGTCATGGGCGCTTGGGGACGCGAGCAAAAAACCGCCGGCAAAGTGCGCATGCTGGGCGACGGCAGCGCCGCCTTCACCCAAGCCACCGGTTTGACGCTGGACTTGACCGCACGCGGCATGGGTTTGCGCAGCAACCGCTATTCCATGCTGGTCAAAGACGGCGTGGTCAAAACCTTAAACGTTGAAGGCCCCGGCAAGTTTGAAGTCAGTGACGCGGCCACGCTGCTGGCGCAAACAAAGGCTTGATCGCTTGCACGGCCATCGCACCGCGCCATCCTCAAAAGAGGTGGCGCGCCCTTTAGCCTTGATTCAAGGACAGCAAGCCCATGCGCACCATCGGTAATTTTTTGTGGTTTGTTCTCGGCGGCGTGCTCATGGGTTTGGGCTGGTGGCTGGCGGGTTTGATCGCCTTCATCACCGTGGTGGGCATCCCCTGGGGCCGGGCCTGTTTTGTCATCGGGCAGTTTGCCTTCTTTCCCTTTGGCCAAGAGGCCATCAGCCGCAAAGCACTGCGCAACAGGGATGACATAGGCACCGGCGGCTTGGGTCTGTTGGGCAATGTGGTGTGGTTTGTGTTGGCCGGTGTTTGGTTGGCTATCGGGCATGTGCTGTCAGCGCTGGTGTGTTTTGTCACCATCATTGGCATCCCTTTTGGCTGGCAGCATTTAAAGCTGGCCGGTATTGCGCTGGCTCCTATTGGCAAAACCATTGTGAGCAAAGAAGTGGCAGCGGCTGCCAGACAAGCCAACGCACAAGCTGCGGTCACGCAGATGCGTGGTCAGTAAAGCAGACGTAGGGTTGACTGAGGCTGCTGGGCTGTGTGCCAGGGACAAGCCGTGTGACAAGGCTTAAGCTAAATTGGCCTTGAGGTAATGCGCCCCCGCCAAAGGGTTGTGGTAGTACGGCGCGATTTCAACAAACCCCAGTTCTTCGTAGAGCGCGCGCGCCGACTCCATCTCATCCAAGGTGTCGAGCAAAATGCAGTCGTAACCCGCTTGTCGCGCCAAGTCCATGATGCGCTCGGCCAATTGTCGGCCCAGGCCAAAACCGCGAAAAGCGTGGCGCACAAAAAGCCGCTTCATTTCACAGGCGTTGCCGTGGTCGCTGGTGAACAGCGGGCGCAGTGCGCAACAGCCCGCCGCAACGCCGTCAATGGAGGCCAGCAGCAAAGCGCCCAGCGGTGGCGCATAGTCCCCGGGTAGACCTGCCAACTCGGCTTCAAAATCTTGAAAGCACAAGTCCACGCCCAGGCTTTGCTGGTATTCCACAAACAGGGTACGAATCTCGTCCAATGAGGCAGTGGACTGAATCAAATGCAACTGAGCTTGCGGCGGCGCGTCGGGGTCGGGCATATGGGTCAACTATAGCAAGGCCTTAAAAGCCGGCAGATCCCAGCCCATAAACCCAGCGCGCCAAGGCGGCGCAGCCCAGCAGCAACAGCAAGGCCAGCAGGCGTTGTGGCCAACCATCGCGCGCGGCGGGCAAGGCGTTGGCGGGCCCTTCGGGCAGGGTTTTGTCACCGCTCACCATCGGCCGCAGCAGCGACTGCCGCTTGATGAAGGTGTAAAACACAATCGCTAACACGTGCAAGGCCACCAAGCCAATCACCAACCATTGGCCCCAATTTTTGTGAAACCGGGTGGCGCTGGCCACCCAGTCGCTGGAGGCGTAAGCCATCAGCGGGCCGGAAAAAAAGATTTCATCGTCGCTGAACAAGCCCGAGCCCACTTGCGCCAGCAACACCAGCAGCATGGCCCATACCGACAAAGCGCCCAGGGGCGAGTGCCCAGCGCTGTGAGCTGGCTGGCCTTGACCGCGCAGATAGTGCCACAGCGTGCGCGGGCCATAAAAAAAGCTGGAAAACCGGGACCAGTGGCCGCCCAAAAAGCCCCACAACAAGCGAAAGGCCAGCAACGTCAACACCACATGGCCCAGGCGCAAATGCCACTCCATCCAATTGCCGCCCACTTTGGCAGTTACCACCAAGGCCATGACGCACAGCGCCAACACCCAATGAAAAATCCGTGTGGGTAAATCCCAAATACGCACCACTGTCATTACATCTCCTGCACAATGCCTAAACCACTACCGCGCTGCGAACACGCCGAGGTGCGCATTGTCCTAGGAAACGCTTGGGGCTGCTGCACGCAACCAGTTGGCAGGCGCGGTGGTGCCACGATGACACTGTTTAAAAACCACCAGGAGTATTGGAATGAAATTCGCACTCAGTTTGATAGCCGCCAGCGCTTTGGCCTGGGCCATGCCGGCCGCCGCGCAGTTTAAAAAACCCGAAGACGCGGTCAAATACCGCACCAGCGTCATGAGCGTGCAAGCGTTTCACTTTGGCCGCATAGGTGCCATGGCCAAAGGCGCGGTGCCGTTTGATGCCAAAGCGGTGCAAAACGATGCCGCAGTTTTGGAAACTTTAAGCCGCTTGCCTTGGGTGGGCTATGGGCCGGAGACGGAAAAAGCCAAATCCGAAGCCAAACCGGAGGTGTGGATGGACGCGGGCAAGTTTAAACAAGCACAAGACAACTTCATGGCCGAAGCGGTCAAGCTCAATGCGGCGGCCAAAACCGGCAACCTGGATCAAATCAAAGCCGCCTTTGGCAAAACCGCAGGTTCGTGCAAGGCTTGCCACGACAGTTTCCGCGAATAAACACCGTCCTTACGGCCACGCGCTGGCGCCCTGTGGGCGCGCCGCGTGGTCAGCTTTGGGCCAGCAGTTGCTCAATCAACTGGTTTAAAGCGGCAAAGTCGGGCTCGCCCACATAGCGTTTGACGATGCGTCCGCTTTTATCGACCAAATACGTGGTGGGTGTGAGTTTCACATCACCCCAGGCTTTGGCGATTTCCCCTGTGTTGTCCAGCGCCACTTTAAACGGCAGTTGCCGGGTTTGAACAAAGTTGGACACCCATTGTGGCGGGTCGTATTGCATGGCCACGGCCACCAACTCCAAGCCTTGGCTGTTGTACTGGTTGTAGGTGTTGACCAAACTGGGCATTTCTTTGACACAAGTCACACACGTGGTGGCCCAAAAGTTCACCAACGTGACTTTGCCCTTGAAGTCGGTCGTTTGTAAGGTTTTGCCATCGAGCAAGACAAAACGGGAGTTGGGGGCGGGGTCATCACCCACGCAAGCGGTGAGGGCGGTGGTAGCGGCCAACAGGCCAGCGGCCAGCAGGCGGCGTCGGTGCAGTGTGAAAAAACGTATCATGTTCAGATCTTAATGCGTTGAAAGAAAGGGTGCACCATGTGGCGTCGTCAGTTTAATCAAAGCCTGCTCACCACGGTGGCGGCCATGACAGCCGTTGGCTGGACCAGTACATCCGCCCAAGCCCAAAGCCTGGCCGGCATCACGGACAAAGAGGCGTCTGACGGCTTGCGAGCGGTGTTGGAAAAAGGGGCGTTGGTGGCAGTGTCCTTGTTGGGGAAAACCGATGGATTCTTGGGCAACCCAAAAGTTCGCATTCCTTGCCTGGTTTTTTAGAAGACGGTGCCCAGTTGCTGCGTTTGGCGGGCAAGGCAAGCGTTTGGATGAATTGGTGAACAGCATGAACCGGGCGGCTGAAGCCGCTGTGCCCATGGGCAAAGACTTGCTGGTCTCAGCGGTCAAGAGCATGAATGTGCAAGACGCGCGCCGCATTTTGACCGGCGGTGACAACGCCGTGACCACGTTTTTTGCCGACAAAACCCGGGCTCCACTCACGAATGCTTTTCTACCCGTGGTGCAACGCGCCACAGAAGGCGTGGGCTTGGCCGACCAATACAACCGCATCGCTACCAAGGCTTCGAGCTTTGGCTTGCTCAAACCCAACGAGGCCAATATTCAAAGTTACGTTACCGGTAAAACCTTGGACGGCTTGTACTTCATGATTGGCGAGGAAGAGCGCAAGCTGCGCCAAGACCCGGTGGGCGCTGGCACCGCTTTGCTCAAAAAAGTGTTGGGCGCTTTGAAGTAAGTCCCGGGCAGTAGCCCAAATGCGGCAGACCTGTTGGCCCGCCGCTGATTTCTGACTTTGTCAGCTGTTAAGCCGCAGCAGAGGTGTTCAGGGTTTGCAACACCTCACGCAGCGTGGCCAAAGCGGTTTTAAATTGTGCCTCGGGAATGGTCAGCGGGTACAAAAAGCGGATCACGTTGCCGTAGGTGCCGCAGGTGAGCAGCAGCAAATCACGCGCCAGCGCGGCCTTTTGCACTTGCGCGGCCAAAGCCGCGCTGGGCGCGCCGCTGCTGGGGTCGGCAAACTCCACCGCCACCATAGAACCCAAGCCGCGCACGTCGCTGATGGCGGGGCATTGGGCGCGGCAAGCGGTGAGGACTTCCACCAACTGCTGACCCAAACGCTTGGAGCGCTCCAACAAGTTTTCGGCTTCAATCACATCCAACACCGCATGCGCCGACGCCACCGCCAACGGGTTGCCGGCATAAGTGCCGCCCAAGCCACCGGGGGCCGGCGCGTCCATCACCTCCGCACGGCCACACACGGCCGACAGCGGCATGCCACCGGCCAAACTCTTGGCCATGGTCATGAGGTCGGGCTTGACGGTGTAATGCTCCATGGCAAACAAGTGGCCGGTGCGGCCAAAGCCGGTTGCACTTCATCGGCAATCAACAACATGCCGTGGCGGTCGCACAGCGCGCGCAAGCCTTCCATCAAGGCCGGGGGCGCGACGTTAAAACCGCCTTCGCCTTGCACTGGCTCAATGATGATGGCCGCAATGCGGCTGGGCTCGACATCGGCTTTGAACAACTGCTCCAGCGCCGCCAAGCTGTCGGCCACCGACACCCCGTGCACCTCATGGGGAAACGGCACGTGGTAGACCTCGCTGGGGGAAGGGGCCAAACCCCGCTTTGTAAGGCGCGACTTTGCCGGTCAAGGCCAAGCCCATCATGGTGCGGCCATGAAAGCCACCACCAAACGCAATCACGCCCGCGCGCCCGGTGTGGTGGCGCGCAATTTTGATGGCGTTTTCCACCGCCTCCGCGCCGGTGGTGAAAAACGCCGTCTTGGCCGGCCCGTCAATCGGGGCCAGCGCGTTGATGCGCTCGGCCAACGACACCACGCTTTCATACGGCACGATTTGGTAAGCCGTGTGGGTAAATCTATCCAACTGCGCCCGAATCGCCGCCAGCAGCGCCGGATGGCGATGCCCGGTGTTGAGCACCGCAATGCCAGCGGCAAAGTCGGTGTAAGCGCGGCCTTCCACATCCCACAGCGTGGCGTTTTCGGCGTGGTCGGCGTAGAAGTTACACATCACCCCCACCCCACGCGGGGCAGCGGCTTGGCGGCGTTGGTCTAAGGTTTGGTTGGTGGTGGTCATGGTGGTGCAAAAAATGGATGAAGATAAAAGAGGTGAGGTGGCGTTGACGGTATGGGGTCAGGCTTGCAAGTTTGCGTGCTTTGTGCGGTTATAGCAACAGCTTGGCGCGTGCGGTAGCCAAGCGTTGATCCAAGTAGCTGCCGTAAAAATCCCAGTGACGACAAGCCCACCAAACGCTCGGCCAGCTCGCGCCCGCGCACGTCAAAAAACAACACCGTGGGTGCGAAATGGGCGTTCCATTGACGCACCAGGGCAGCGGGTGTGGTGGTCTGGCCTTCAAAATTTTGTAAGGGTGAGGTCTTGTCCATCACATCCAATTGCACGGCGGCCAAGCCTTGGTCGCGGCGCATGGGGCCTAAAAAGCGGCCACGCACCAACTCACAATAAGGGCAGCCGGTGAGTGTGGTCATCACCACCAAAGGCTCACGGCGTGCCTGCGCCGCTTGTGCGGCGGCGCGCAAAGAAGCGGGTTGAGGCAGCAACGGTTTGGTGGGCGAATTCATGGCTTGTTCAGCATATCGCAAGTGATGGTCGATAATGCGCGACCTTTTGAGTGATCACACCGATTGCGCATACGCGCGCGATTGTCGCTGCTGCGGGTTGGTGTTGATTGGTTTTTTTTTGATTACCCCGATTTGCCGTGTTGCTGTCCCTCCATCGCTGGATCACTGTTGCGCTGTGCCTGGGTTTGATGACGGCTTGCTCGCCCACGTTCAATTGGCGGCAAGTGCGGGCTGAGCCTGCGCCTTTGCAAGTGCTGATGCCGTGTAAGCCCGAGCGCGGCCAACGCCGTGTGGCCATGACCGAAGCGGGTGTGGATTTACACGTGATGCGCTGCGATGCAGGAGGGCTGACGTTTGCACTGGCGTGGGCGCAATTGGCCCCGGGGGACGACAGCGAACAGGCCTTGCAGCGTTGGCACCGCGCCAGTTTGCTCAGTTGGCAAGTGATGAAAGCAGAGGCTGAGACGGGCAGCTGGCAAGCGGCTGCGGCCACTGCGCCTGGCCTGCGCTACACCTGGCAAGGCACGGGGCGCGATCACCGCGGCCAGCCCTTGCCGCTGCGCAGCGCCTACGGGGTGCGTGGTCAGTGGGTTTTTCAAGCCTTGGTGGCGGGTGCGCCAACAACGCCGGACGTGGTGACAACTTTTTGGGATTCTTTGTGATGAACCGCAAGACTGCAACTGACCTGGCCCATGATGCCGAACTGCCCGCCCGCGCTGCGGTGGCGGTGTTTTTGGCGTTTGCACTGGCCTACTTTTTGTCGACTTTGGTGCGCGCCATCACGGCCACGTTGGCGCCCACGCTCAGCACCGAATTTGAATTACAAGCACGCGATTTGGGCTTGTTGGCCGGCGGGTATTTTTTGGGTTTTGCGTCCACCCAATTGCCGCTGGGTCATTGGCTGGACCGCTTTGGCCCCAAACGCGTGGTGGTGAGTTTTTTGATTGTGGCCGTGCTCGGTTGCGCCGCGTTTGCGGTGACCACCAGCTTCAGCGGCTTGTTGGCCGCGCGCGTGTTAACCGGCATGGGTGTGAGTGCGTGCTTGATGGCGCCGCTGACGGGCTACCGCCGCTGGCTGGCACCTGAAGTGCAGTTGCGCGCCAATTCGTGGATGTTGATGACGGGCTCGCTGGGCATGTTGTCGGCCACTTTGCCGGTGCAGTGGTTAATGCCCAGCTTGGGCTGGCGCGGCATTTTTTGGGTGTTGGCGGCGTTGATTGTGGTGGCCATGGGCGTGTTGGCCTGGTTGGTGCCGGCTTGGAACAGCCCTGCGGCCTCTGCTGCCGCATCTACGGCCACACCCGCGACCACCGCCCCAGCCGGTTACGCCCAAGTGTGGCGCCACCGTTATTTTCAGCGCCTGTCCCTGTTGGGGTTTTTTAATTACGGCGGCATGATTGCTGTGCAAACCTTGTGGGCCGGCCCGTGGATGGTGCGGGTGGCCGGTTACACGCCCGAGCAGTCGGCTTACGGCTTGTTCTACATCAACGCCACCATGTTGGTGACGTTTTGGCTTTGGGGCATGGTCAACCCCACGTTGGCCAAACGCGGTTGGTCGGTTGAACGCCTCATCACCTGGGGCTTGCCGCTGAGTTTTGTGGTCTTGGCCACCAACATTGCGCTGGGCGCGCAAACCGGTTGGCTGGGCTGGGCTTTGTTTTGTGTCAGCAGCACCTTTGTGGCCTTGGCCCAACCCTCGGTGGGGCAAGCCTTCCCCTCTGCCGTGGCCGGGCGCGCTTTGTCGGCCTACAACTTGTTGATGTTTGCGGGCGTGTTTGTGGTGCAATGGGGCATAGGCTTGGCTGTGGATGCGTTTTTGGCCTTGGGCTGGTCTACCGAGGCCGCTTTCCAAGCCGCCATGGGGGTGTTTTGGTGCGCGTGTGTGGCCAGCTACGTCTTTTTCCTGATACACAAAACCCAGCCTTTGACCGACGATACACGGCATGCCCCATCTGCAGCCCGCTAAACTCCAGCTCATGAACGGTATTTTCATCGTGGCGCATGCGCCATTGGCCTCAGCGCTGCGCAGTTGCGTGTTGCACGTGTTTCCCGATTGCGCTGCCGCTGTGGCGGCTTTGGATGTCATGCCCAATGTGCCGCCGGAAGAGTCTTTGATGCAAGCGCAGATTCTGCTCAACCAACTGGGCACCAAGCAAACCCTGGTCATGAGCGATGTGTTTGGTGCCACGCCGTGCAACATTGCCCACAAGCTGGTCGATGGTGTGAACACGCGCTTGGTCACCGGGGTCAACCTGCCGATGTTGCTGCGCACCGTCTCTTACCGCCAAGAACCGTTGGACGCTTTGGTCTCGCGTGCCATGCTGGGGGCAACCCAAGGCGTGATGCAAGTGGTGGTCACGGCGCCCGCCCACCAAACCCGTCGGCACAACCATGATCAAAACCACTATCACCATCAGCAATAAGCTGGGTTTACACGCCCGCGCCTCGGCCAAACTGACCAAGCTGGCCGCCAGCTTTCCTTGTGATGTGTGGATGAGCCGGGGCGACCGGCGCGTGAACGCCAAAAGCATCATGGGCGTCATGATGTTGGCCGCTGGCATAGGCAGCAGCGTGGTCGTGGAAACCGATGGCGACGACGAGCAAGCGGCCATGGATGTCATCTTGGCTTTGATCAATGACAAGTTTGGGGAAGGCGAGTAATCGGTGCCCCCACGCTTGTCACTTCGTGTACTACGCTGCCCCCCGAGGGGGCTGATCCGCCTTGGGAGCGGCCCGGCGGCGGATCCTATGCCCCCACGCTTGTCACTTCCTGTACTACGCTGCCTCCCGAGGGGGCTGATCCACCTTGGGAGCGGCCCGGCGGCGGATCCTATGCCCCCACGCTTGTCACAACGCGCACTGCGCTGCCCCAACGCACGGCAACAAGCCGTGCTTCGCGCGTCGCTCTCGTTTTTGCATTAAGGCAATGACACCATGACGTTTTCTATCCACGGTCAAGCGGTCTCGCGCGGTATTGCCATTGGGCGGGCGGTGTTGGTGGCTTCTAACCGCATGGATGTGGCGCATTATTTTGTTCAACCCGAACAAGTCAAAGCCGAGGTCAAGCGCTTGATGCAAGCGGGCAATGCGGTGTTTGAAGAAATCAACCGCGTTAAACAAGGCTTGGTGGAGTTGGAGGGCAAAGACGCCCACCACGAGTTGACCGCGCTGCTGGAAGTGCACTTGATGATGCTGCAAGACGAGCAGTTGATTGCCGGCGTCAAGCACTGGATTGTGGAGCGCCACTACAACGCCGAATGGGCGTTGACCACGCAACTGGAAGTCATCAGCCGCCAGTTTGATGAAATGGAAGACTTGTATTTGCGCGAGCGCAAAGCCGATGTGGAGCAAGTGGTCGAACGCATGTTGCGCCACATGCGCAGCGCCGAGCGCGATGACGCTGCAGCGGCACCCACTGCGTCATCCACTGCCACAACCGCCGCACTGCCAGGCTTGGCACCGGCCGTCTCCAGCGACGAGCCTTTGGTGTTGGTGGCCCACGACATTTCGCCCGCCGACATGTTGCAGTTCAAACAAAGCGTGTTTGTGGGTTTTGTCACCGACGTCGGCGGCAAAACCAGCCACACCGCCATTGTGGCGCGCAGCATGGACATTCCCGCCGTGGTGGGCGCGCGCAGCGCCAGCCAATTGATTGCCCAAGACGACTGGGTCATCATCGACGGCCACGCCGGCATTGTGGTGGTCAACCCCTCAGACATTGTGCTGGCCGAATACGGCTACCAGCAGCGCCAAGGCGACTTGGACCGTGAGCGCTTAAGCCGCTTGCGCCACACCCCCGCAGTGACCTTGGACGGCGAAAAAGTGGTGTTGCTGGCCAACATTGAACAACCCGAAGACACCGCCAGCGCGCTGGCCGCTGGCGCCGTGGGCGTGGGTTTGTTTCGCAGCGAATTTTTGTTCATGGGGCGCGAAGGCAACTTGCCCGATGAAGATGCCCAATACCAGGCCTACCGCGAAGCCGTGGCCAGCATGCACGGTTTGCCCGTGACCATTCGCACCATAGACGTGGGCGCGGACAAACCGCTGGAGCGTGGCAGCCGCAGCGACGACCACCTTAATCCCGCTTTGGGTTTGCGCGCCATACGCTGGTGCTTGGCCGAGCCCGCCATGTTCTTGGGCCAACTGCGCGCCATCTTGCGCGCCGCCGCCCACGGGCAAGTGCACTTGCTCATTCCCATGTTGGCGCACGCCAGCGAAATCCGCCAAACCCTGGCCTTGTTGGACAAAGCACGCGCGCAGCTCGACGCCCAAGGCGCGGTCTACGGCGCGGTCAAACTGGGAGCCATGATTGAAATCCCGGCGGCGGCGCTGACGGCCTCGCTGTTTTTGCGCCACTTCGACTTTTTGTCCATAGGCACCAACGACTTGATTCAATACACCTTGGCGATTGACCGGGTGGATGAAACCGTGGCCCACCTCTACGACCCCTTGCACCCCGCGGTCTTGCAGTTGTTGGCCCACACCATTGCCACCGCCCGCGCCCACGGCAAGCCGGTGGCGGTGTGCGGCGAGATGGCCGGCGACGTCAGCATGACACGCTTGCTGCTGGGTTTGGGGCTGCGCCACTTCTCCATGCACCCAGCGCAAATCCTCACCATCAAACAAGAAATTTTGCGCAGCGACACCCGCAAACTCAGCGAATGGGCGCAGCGCGTGCTGCACAGCGACGACCCTGCGGCTTTGATGGATGAAATGGCGTAAGCCCAGCACCGCTGGCGAAAGCTGTACGAGGCCCCGCGCCCAGTCTTTTGCCCAGGGGAGTTGGCGCTGCGCGGCGTTTTGACGCTGGCAAGCCCGGTGCTGCCACGCCGTTGGCGCCCCAGCCGCGTCGATCGCATCGCCCACGCCTTGCTCGAAGCCGCCCTGCAACCCCAGCCCGGGGTTCACACCATCACGTCAGAACAACTGTGTTGATGGAGGCGGGCCTTTGGATGCGGCCGCCCCTTTTATTGATTTACTACCCCTGGTTCTCAACCCGGCCAAGCCGTTGGGTCGTTGTTTTTGCCGCAGGTTCGCTGTCAGGCGCACACCAAGTGGTCGCCCCTGAAAAAACCCCCAGCCCCACATAAAACCTAGATTTTTGTTGATTTTTGGTTGAACCGAACTTCCAGTTTGTTATCGAATTGCTGCAAATTTCTGGGAGTTTTTGATGTTCACATGTCCGGCTACCGATGATTTTTTCCGTGCTCGTTTGGACCACATGATTGACTTGCGCCATCCGCTGGCGGTGTTGGCTTCGCGCATGCCGTGGCAAGAGCTGGAGGCGCGGGTGGCGCAGGGGTTTATGCGCAAAGCGCGGGCCAATGTGGCGATGCCGGATTTGGATTTGTTCGGTGAATCCGCCCAGCGTAAGGCCAAACCCAGCAAAGCCGGTCGCCCGCGTTTGCCGCTGCGTTTGATGATGGCCTTGCTCTACCTCAAGCACGCTTTTGATGAGTCCGATGAAGGTGTTGTTGCGCGCTGGGGTGAAACACCCACCTGGCAGTTCTTTGCCGGTCAAGCGTACTTTGAGCATCAGCCCCCGTGCGACGCCACCACCTTGGTCAAATTCCGCCGCCTGCTGGGTGAAGAAGGCACAGAAGAATTGCTGGCACAAACGATCAACATCGCGGTCTCGCTCAAGCTGCTCTCACCCACCGATTTGAATACCGTGGTGGTGGACACCACGGTGCAAGAAAAAGCCATTGCCCATCCCACCGACAGCCGTTTGCTGGAGGTGGCCCGCACAAAGTTGGTGGAGACCGCCAAAGACGCAGGCTTTGCCCTGAAACAAACCTTTGCCAAAGAAGGCCAGCAGCTCAACCGCAAAGCCGGGCGTTACGCACACGCCAAACAATACAAGCGCATGCACCGCGCCATCAAACGCCAAGCCACCTTGGTGGGGCGCTTGCAGCGCGAGATTGAGCGCAAAGCACAAGCCACGCTCGACACCCTCAGCGCTGCAGCCCGGCAAGCCATTGGTCAAGCTTTGAGCAAAGCCCAACGCATCGCCGAGCAAATCAAGCAACGCAAAACCGCCGGCCAGCCCAAGCTCTACGCTTGGCACGCACCCGAAGTCGAATGCATAGGCAAAGGCAAAGCCAGACGCCCGTATGAGTTTGGCGTCAAAGTCGGCATCGCCAGCACGCTTAAAAGCAACCTCATCGTGGGGGCCAAGGCGTTTACCGGCAACCCCTACGATGGGCACACACTCAACGCGCAAATAGAGCAAGCGAGCATCTTGATGCAAGACACGGGAGCAAAACCCACCACGGCGTATGTGGACTTGGGCTACCGGGGTGTGGATGCGGACAACCCGCAACTGGCGATCAAACACCGGGGCAAATACAAAAGCCTCACGCTCAAAGAGAGAAAGCAACTCAAACGCAGGCAAGCGATAGAGCCCATCATCGGGCACTTGAAAGCTGACTGCCGCATGGGCAAGTGCCCTCTGGCCGGTGAGCAAGGCGACCGGCTGCATGTGGTGCTGTGCGCGGCAGGCTACAACATCCGCTGGCTGCTGCGCATGATCGTCAAAAAGGGGGTAACCCCTTTGTTGCGATTTTTTTTGCGCTTGCGCAGACTCGACCATGCGCTCACAACAGCTAAGCAAGGCCTCATACAAGCCTTCAGGTCAACTTTGGAATGGATGCTGGGGAATGCCGCTGCGCCCAGGCTCGCGTTGGTGGGGTGAGTCAATGGGGCACTGAGCTGGGAAAATGAATAAATCAGGGGCGACCAAGTGGGGAAACGGTGGCGCGACCCAAACTAAAATGACAAAAAAACAAACTTTTACAAAATTACCGAAATAACCAAAATACGGCTTGAGCAGCCAAAACCCCGCTCAAAACTCAAGCACTATGAACACCTTAACCGCCCCTTTATCTGTGACTTTTGATGTGCTGCGTGCCCGCCGCAGCCACGCAGAAGATCCCTATGCCAGTGAAGAGCAGACGGCGGCCCTGTTGCGTCGCGGTGCTGACTACAGACGCCAGCGCATTCAGGCCTCAGACTGATCACCACCGATGAAGCCGCTGCATTGAGTGGGACCACCCGTGTCACGATCAACGCTTGGATTAAAGTGGCCGTTGCATTGGCGTGACGCATTTGCGCCGAGGCTTCAAAGTGCCCCAGTGGCAGTTTGAGCCTTACGCTTTTCCTGTGATTGAGTCCTTGTCCAAAGCTTTGGGCAGCACGACGGGTGGCAACTGCTGTCATTTGTAGAAACGCCACATGAAGCCCTTGATGGCCTAGCCCCTCGCATCGCCTTGGAGCAAGGCACGCCCGGCCAGCGCATCATCGACTTGGCCAGCGCGCAAGGACTTAAGCGGGGTATAAAGACCGGGGCGGGCCATGCGCTTCAAAGACCTCAACCCCTCTGTCATTGAACTGGCTGCCCCTTGCGCTTTTTACCGTGTTCAGTTGATTCGCCCGCGCGCCACCAGCGTGCAGGCACAGGGCTTGTTGCTGCCGCCATTGGCTTGATGCATGGCCGTTTTTGCTTGCCGCACGAGCCCGTGGCTTATTTGGCCGACAGCCCAGAGACGGCTTTGTACGAATCGCTGCTGCGGCGTGAAACCACCAGCCGCGCCTTGTCAGAACTGCGCCGCCGCTGTTTGCTTGAGTTTGTCACCAGCGGCCCTTTGCGCTTGGCCGACTTGCGTGCGCTGGCAGAGCCTTACCCCGTGCTGCAGTCGCTTCGCATCACGCAAACACAAGCGCTGGCGGCCGATTGCCACGCCATGGGCCTGGATGGCCTGGTCTTACGCCTCGGCACAACATCCGCAGCACGCTTGCCTGGCCTTGTTCTCATCGGGCATCCAGCAACTGAGCTAACGCAGCACTCAGCGGCTGGTCAAAGCCGGGACCAACCGCTTGCTGCACGTGCTGCAAATGGCGCTGTGGCGCTCGGGCGTGCCGTTGGATGAAGGTTGAAACAGCTCTTTTTTAACCCGCCTCAAACCCACAAAACCCAAACCGCATGTCGGGCCGTTCGCCGCTGATGAGTTCGGCCAGGGCGCGGCCGGAGCCAGCGCCGTGGGTCCAGCCCAAGGTGCCGTGGCCGGCGTTGATCCACACTTGTTGATGCGGGTGCGGCCTATCAAAGGGGATGTTGGGGGGTGTGGCGGGGCGCAAGCCGGTCCAAAACTGTGGGTTGCCGCCGGCTTGCGGCAAGCGCGTGTCCATGACGCCGGGAAAAACCTCTTCAATGCGCTCGACCAACATGGCGCAGCGGCGCTGGGCCAGTGTTGTGTCCAGGCGCGTGTCGTAACCGCCCAATTCAATGGTGCCGGCCACGCGCAAGTGGTTGCCCAAGCGCGAGATCGCAATTTTGCGGCCATCGTCCAACAAGCTCACTTGCGGTGCAACTCGGGCTTGAGTATGGGCAAGGTGGCGCTGTAGCCTTTGCCGGGGTAAATGGGCACGTTTAAACCCACGGTTTGAGCAGCGGCGTGGTGTAAGAGCCGCAGGCCACCACAAAAGCATCGGCGTCCAGCGCTTGGCTTTGGCCATCGGCGCGGCGGCGCACTTGCACTTGGTTGATGGCGCCACCTTCAACGGCTAAGCGCTCAATGTCGTGGCCCACAGCATTTGGGCGCCGCGCTGGGCGCACAAGATAGCCAGCTTTTGTGTGAAGACGCGGGCATCGCCGTGTTCGTCGGAGTGGGTGTAGGTGCCGCCGACGATGTGGTCGCTGTAAGCGGCAAACGCGGGTTCGATTTGTAACAACTCTTGGCGCGAAACCACGCGGCGCTGCACGCCGTGGCGGCGCATCAATTCAGCGGCGCTGGCAGCGCCGGCAAACGATTTTTCGTCGCTGTAATAGTGGGCAATGCCGCGCTGCGAGCGCTGGTATTCAATGCCAGTGGCCGCCACCATGGCTTTGAGCGTGGCGTGGCTGAAAGCACCCAAGGCCACCAGTTGCGACACGTTGCGTTCAAACGCTTTGTCATTGCACTGGGCCAAAAACTGCAGCCCCCAGGCCCATTGGTTCCAATCCAGTTGCGGGCGAAACAACAACGGCGCGGTGGATTCAAACTCCACTTCAAGGCTTTGAGCGGGGCTTCGCGGTTGGCCCAGGGCTCGCAATAACTCACCGATATTTGCGCCGCGTTGGCAAAACTGGTTCCAACGCCGCGTCCTTTTGGCGGTCGACCAGCGTGACCTCATGGCCCCGCTCCAACAAATGCCAAGCGGTGCTTACGCCAATAATGCCGCCACCCAAAACTGCAACTCGCATGCTGTGTCTCCCAGACGATAGCTTCACAGTATGAAAAAATTGTGGTTCGTGAAGCACGATTAAACTAAATTCCGTTCATCACATGGCTAATAAAGTATGAGTACCTTCGACCCCGATGCTTTGGAGTGCTTGGCAGCCATCATTGAAGAGGGCGGTTTTGAACGCGCCGCCAGCGCTTGGCCATCACGCAGTCGGCGGTGTCGCAGCGTTTGCGGGCCTTGGAGGCGCAAGTGGGCACGGTGTTGATCGTGCGCAGCCGCCCGCTCAAGGCCACGCCAGCGGGGCAGTTGCTGCTCAAACACGCCAAGATGATGCGGCTGCTGCGGGCCGATTTGGACCGCGACTTAAAAGAGCGGCCCCCAGCTCCACCGGCGGCGGGCGTGATGACGAGCGCATCTCGGTGGCCATCACGCCGACAGCATTGCCACCTGGGCTTTGGAGGCGCTCACGCCACTGGCGCACAGCGGCTTGCCGATAGAAATCATCCACGACGACCAAGACTTTACCCATGAGTGGCTGCGCGAAGGCCAGGTGCTCGGGTGGCGTCACCTCCATTGGCAAGCCTTGCGCGGCTGCAAGATGGAGGCTTTGGGCACCATGGATTACGTGGCCGTGGCCACGCCGGGGTTGCCCAGCGCCGCTTGAATGGCGCACTCACGGCCCACAACTTTCACCAAGTGCCGTACATGACGTTTAACCGAAAAGACGACGCGCCGCGTGAATTCATCAGCAGCGCGTTGGTTTGCAACGCGTCATGGTGCGCCAGTTGTATGTGCCCTCATCCGATGGGCAGGTGAACGCTGCGCTGGCGGGCTGGGGCGTGGCCATTGCGCCGAGCAGCTGGTGCGTCAACACCTAGAACAAGGCACTTTGGTCGATGTGTTGCCGGGCCACCGCTTGGGCGTACCGTTGTTTTGGCATTGCTGGACTTGGCCTCTGAGGTGTTGGATGCCCTCAGCCAGGCGCTGCGCAGCGCGGGGCAGCGCCACCTCAAACCCAGCCAGTCCTCTTAGTTGCAGTCAATCTCGGCTCAGTCACCCGCAGCCGTATCACGCCGCCGCCCAAACACACCTCGCCGTCGTAGAGCACCGCAGACTGCCCTGGGGTGACGGCCCATTGCGGGGCGTCAAAGTGCAGCTCAAACACGGCTGGGGCTTGGGTGGATGGGTTAGCTGGCTAGTGGCGTCGTCTGGGCGGGGTAGCGGGTTTTGGCGGCCATGGCGCGTGCGTGCGGTGGGTGTCCGGCGATCCAATGGCCGTCTTGCGCGCCGAGTTGGGGCGAGAGCAGCCACGGGTGGTCATGGCCTTGCACCACCCACAAGGTGTTGCGCTCAAGGTCTTTGCGGGCCACAAACCAAGGGGCGTGCTCACCACCACCGCGTTGCGCGCCAGGGGTTTTAACGCCGCCAATGCCCAAGCCTTGGCGTTGGCCCAAGGTGTAAAAGCTCAGGCCCACGTGTTGGCCAATGGTGCGGCCTTGTTCGTCTTTGATGGGGCCGGGGGCTTTGGCGATGTAGCGGTTGAGAAAGTCACGAAACGGGCGCTCGCCAATAAAACAAATCCCGGTGGAATCCTTCTTTTTGGCGTTGGGCAAGCCAATCTCAGCGGCAATGCGGCGCACCTCGCTTTTGTGCAACTCGCCACGGGAAACAGCGTTTTGGACAACTGGGCTTGGTTTAAGCGGGTGCAAAAAATAGCTCTGGTCTTTAGACGGGTCCAGGCCTTTGAGCAGTTCAAAACCGGCAGCCGTTTCACGCACCCGGGCGTAGTGGCCGGTGGCAATTTTGTCGGCGCCCAGCCGCATGGCGTGGTCAAGAAAGGCTTTGAACTTGATCTCGGCATTGCACAAAATGTCCGGGTTTGGGGGTGCGCCGGCTTGGTATTCGCGCAAAAACTCGGCAAAAACCCGGTCTTTGTACTCGGTGGCAAAGTTGACGTGCTCAATGTCAATGCCCAAAACATCGGCCACGCTGGCGGCGTCCAGCCAATCTTGGCGCGATGAGCAAAACTCGCTGTCGTCATCGTCTTCCCAGTTTTTCATGAAGATGCCAATGACTTCATAGCCTTGTTGCTTGAGCAAATAGGCGCTAACGGCGGAATCAACACCACCGGACAAACCAACGACGACACGGGATTAGACATGCTGCGGATTATCCTAAATCCGGTCGTTGACCGCTGGCTTTCGTCCTGAGAACCCCATGAAAACTGGGCTTTCCTGCTTCGTTGGTGTTTATCTTTGGGTGGCAGCGCTACGCACCGTCGGCACCGCGCTGGCCGCACCATCGGCACCGCGCTGGCCGCACCAGGCTGCGTTGCTCCTCCTTGCGGGCAAGGGCCCGCAGCGTTGTCGCGCGCCTTGCCTGGCACGTCCATCACGGCACCACCGTGCGCGCCCAACTGCCAAGTCTAGGATTATCCTTGCGCCCCCATGGCCTGCGGGGTTGTTGGCCGCTGGATCGGATTCCGACCAAAACCAAGGGTTTTGTGCTGCGGCCACGCCAAGGCTATCCCTATAATGACTTTTCGTTTCTATAAAGAAACTGAGTTTCACAGAAGAAACAAGGTGATTGCATGAGTGTTCTGGGCATTGATCAAGTGACCTACGGCGCCTCGGATTTGGCGACGTGCCGTCGCTTTTTCCTGGACTGGGGGTTTGCAGTTGGTGAGCGAATCGCCTCAGGCGTTGGTGTTTGAGACGCTCAACGGTTGTCGCGTGGTGGTCGCGCATTCGGACAACCCCGATGTGCCGCCGGGCGTAGAGCCCGACCCCACCTTGCGCGAAGTGGTTTGGGGCGTTGCCACAGAGGCCGACTTGGCGCACTACCGCAGCCGCATAGCCGCGTTGCCCAGTTTTGTGCAAAGCCCAGGCCGCATAGGCTGCACCGACCCCAATGGGCTGGCGATACGGTTTCAAGTCACCCGCAAGCGCGACATTGAATTGGCCTGCGCACGTACCAACACCTGGAACGAGCGCGCCCGCATCAACCAACCCAGCCCGGCTTACGACCGCGCGACCCCCAATTGAAGTCGGGCACGTGGTGTTTTTTGTGGAAGACGTCAACACCGTGGCTGATTTTTACCAACAGCATTTTGGTTTTGCGCTCTCAGACCGCTACCCCCGACCGGGGCGCGTTTTTGCGCTGCGCGCCCGAAGGCGGCCACCACGATTTGTTTTTGCTGCAACCGCCGCAAGCGCGCCGGGGGCTTAACCACGTGGCGTTTGCCGTGCGCGACACCCACGAGGTGTTTGGCGGTGGCATGCACATGTCGCGGCAAGGCTGGAGCACCGAACTAGGCCCGGGACGCCACCCCCATTTCATCGGCCATTTTTTGGTACGTGAACAACCCCGCCGGCGCGCTGGTGGAGTATTACACCGACGAAGACCAACTCACCGGCGAGTGGCAGCCGCGCGATTTCACGCCGGGCCCACCGTGTTTGCGGAGTGGGGCCATCAAAGGTGGTATAGATGGCAACACACGCCGCCAAGTCCAGGCCGAAGCGCCCAGTGGCGCTTTCATGACCGACAAACCCAAGCGTTAAATCCAGCGCTAAATCCAGCGGTAAAGCGGCACGCGCTTACTTCATTACACACTGACATTCGGAAGGCCAGCCATGACACGCCAGCTCTACAACGAAACCCACCAACCCGCAGCGCACCCCCCACGGCTTATGAAAGTTTGCTGGGCGACTCCATTGAGCGCGCTTACGCCCAAGGCATACACGACTTGGACGGCTTGGTGAATTACCTCAACGGCGCCGGCCCCACCGGGCCCAACGGGCAGCCGTGGACGCCCGCCTTGTTTGAGCAAGAAATGGCCCGCTTGGGCGCATAAATCATTACAACGCCACAACACAGAGAGTTGCCCCATGAACACCGCGACCATCAACGTGAACTTAGACCCGGTAGACACCACGCTGGAAGTTGGCCTCAAAGACTTGTGGTACCCGGTTTGCCCGTCCAGCTTTGTGCAGGAAAGCCCCATCTCACTGCGCCGCCTGGGCTACAAAATTGCCTTGTGGCGCGACGCCAGTGGCCAAGTGCACGCCTTGCAAGACCGCTGCCCGCACCGCGGCGCGCCGCTGTCGCTGGGGGTGATTTTGGGCGACCGCATTGCCTGCCCCTACCACGGCATTGAAGTCAAATGCGACGGCACCGTGGTCAAAGTCCCAGGCAGCCCAGGCTGCAAACTCGAAGGCTCACGCGCCACGCGCAGCTTTCACGTGGCCGAATCCAACGGCGCCATTTTTCTCTACAACGCCACCGACCCGCACCTGGATCAAGCCCCGCCGCTGCGCTTGCCCGAGCAGTTAACCTCACCCGAGTGGTCGTCTTTCTTGTGCTACACCGAATGGGCGGGCGACTACCGCTACGTCATTGACAACGTCATGGACCCCATGCACGGGCCTACCTGCACAAACAATCCCACACCATGAGTGAGGGCGACATCACCGCCGACTTTCAAATCCGCGAAGTGGAAAACGGCTTTATGTTCGAGAAAAAAGGCCAGCGCGACGTCAACTTTGACTGGGACCGAATGGCTGGACACCGGCATACACATCATGCGGCTGGAAATTCCTTACCCCAAAACCGGCGGCCCCGGTGGCAACTTCACCATCATTGGCAGCTACACCCCCGGCCGAAAAAAACGTCGCCGCTGTCTTCCACTGGCGCTGCCGCAAAGTGCAAGGCTGGCAGCGCGACGCCTGGCGCTTTTTGTACAAAAACCGCCTGGAAGAGCGCCACTGGAACGTGTTGGAGCAAGACCGCCTGGCCATAGAAAACATGGAGCCCGACGCCAACCAGCATGAAAACCTCTACCAACACGACTTGGGCATCGTGCGCCTGCGGCGCCACTTGCGCAAACTGGCGCAAGCGCAAATTGAACGTCTGGGCGCTGCCAACTAAAAGCTAAACTGCGCCCATGAGCCAAACCTTACAAGCCCTTGTTCACACCTTGCGCTATGAGGCGCAAGACATCATCAGTGTTGAATTGCGCCCCGTCGGTGGCGAGCTGTGGCCCGCTTTCACGGCGGGCTCACACATTGATGTGCATTTGCCGAATGGCTTGGTGCGCAGCTACTCGCTGCTCAATGCGGCCGGTGAAAAAAACCGCTACGTGGTGGGCGTGCTCAAAGACAAAAACAGCCGCGGCGGCTCACGCGCGGTGCACGAGCAATTGCGCGTGGGCTCGCACATCACCATCACCGCACCACGCAACAACTTTGCGCTGCATGAAGATGCTGCCCACACCGTGTTGGTGGCCGGCGGCATTGGCATCACGCCCATTCTGTGCATGGCGCGGCGCTTGGTGCAGTTGAACCAACCGTGTGAGCTGGTTTATCTGGCGCGCTCGCGGCAGTCTGCTGCGTTTGTTGATGACATCACGGCCTTGGGGCTGCCCGTGCACTGGCATTTTGATGACGAACAAGGCGGCCCGCCCGACCTCAAAGCGCTGTTGCAAGCGCGTGGGGGCAAGGCCGGTGCTCACTATTACGCCTGCGGCCCGGCCGTGATGCTGGACAACTTTGTCGCCACCTGCCAAGGCCTGGGCTATGACAACGCCCACATCGAGCGCTTTGCCGCCGTGGAACACAAAGCCGCTGATGACGCGAAAACAAGCTTTGCCGTGGAGCTCAAGCGCAGTGGCCGCGTGATTGAAATCGCCCCCCGACACCTCCGTGCTGCACGCCTTGCTGGCCGCCGGTGTGGATGTGGACCACAGTTGCGAAGAAGGCATTTGCGGCGCGTGCGAAACAAAGGTCTTGGACGGCGTGCCCGACCACCGCGACTCGGTGCTCAGCGCCTCCGAGCAAGCCAGCAACAAAACCATGATGGTTTGTGTCTCTGGCTGCAAGTCCGAGCGCTTGGTGTTGGATCTTTGAGCTGGCGTTTTTAAAGCTGGGTGGCTTGATACTCGGCCATCAACTCTGCACCGCCCAACCCAGCAGCGCGCAAACGCCCAGCAAAGGCAACACGCCTACCGGCCAGCGCAGCAAAACCAGCACCGCAGCGGCTGTCATGCCCAAGGCCACCCCATCTACGGGGCCTGCGCTGCCTTGGGGCCAGCCCACGTGGTAGGCAAAAAACAGCGCCAGATTCAAGATCACGCCCACCGCAGCGGCGGTGATGGCCGCCAGCGGCGCGCTCCAGGCTCGCTGGCCACGGCTGGCTTCCACCAAAGGGCCGCCTAAAAAAATAAAAAGAAACGAGGGCAAAAACGTGAAGAAGGGTCACCACCGTGGCCGCCAACACCGCGCCCCAGAACAAGCCGTCTGGCCCCAACACGGCGTGCTGCCAGCCGCCTAAAAATCCCACAAACGCCACCACCATGATGAGTGGGCCTGGCGTGCTCTCGCCCAAGGCCAAGCCGTCCATCATTTGCGCCACACTCAGCCACTGGTAATGCTCCACCGCGTTTTGAAACACATAAGGCAACACCGCGTAAGCGCCGCCAAACGTCACCAACGCTGCCTGGGTAAAAAACCACGCCATTTGCGTGAGCGTCGCATCCCACCCTTGCCACGCCCACAACACCGCCATGCCCAGCAGCCACAAACCCAGCCCCCAGCGCCAACACACGTCCGCTGCGGTGCAGCGAAAAGCGCGCGTGCTCCGGGGGGGGCGTGTGGTCGTCAATGCTGGCGGGCAGGTGTTGCTGCGCGGCTTGGCCGGCGGCAGGGGCGCGGGCGGCAAAGTGTTGTGGGGCATACCGTGCGCCCAGCCACCCCACCAACGCTGCCGCCACCACGATGAGGGGAAACGGCCACTTGAACACCGACAAAGCCACAAAAGCCGCCGCCGCAATCAAGCAAAAACCCATGTGCCGCAACGTGCGTGAACCCAACCGGTAAGCCGCGTGCAA
Organism: Morinoia aosen; assembly: GCA_030386875.1. Classification (NCBI taxonomy): domain Eukaryota; kingdom Metazoa; phylum Arthropoda; class Malacostraca; order Amphipoda; family Talitridae; genus Morinoia; species Morinoia aosen. The sequence goes on from JASJYW010000026.1 coordinate 21,300,940, forward strand.
CACCAGCGCCGTCACCGCCGGTTTGATGCCATAGAGCAAACCGGCGGCCACCGGCGTTTGCCCAAAGCGCACATAGGCCCACGACAAAGCCATCAAAAGCAACAGCGACGGCAACACAACAAAACCCCCCGCCACCAAGCCCCCTAAGCGGCGGTGCATCAACCAGCCCAAATAAGTGGCCAATTGCTGCGCCTCAGGCCCGGGCAGCAACATGCAGAAATTGAGGGCGTGCAAAAACCCGCTGCTCACTGATCCAGCGCCGCCGCTGCACCAACTCAGCGTGCATGATGGCGATTTGCCCCGCCGGGCCACCAAGCTGATCAAGCCCAACTTGAGCCAAAACCGCCACGCTTGAGCCAGCGCAATGCCGTCTGCGGCAGGCGTGGGAGCAGGCGTTGGGTGGTCAGGCGTTGGAGCAGAGCCAGAGAAAAGCATGCGCCATTGTGGCGTGGCCGTGTGACAAGTCATGTGAGCGGGGCATGCGGGCGAGACATGCGGGCGGCGCATGCGGGCAATAGGGCGCAGCGGCAGTGGCAACGGCGTCTTTCCTATACAGTTCAACCCCATGCTCATAGGAACCGCTTTTGCCTTGGCCCGCTGGCCTGATGTGGGGTTTGGTCTTTGTCAGCCCTTTGCTGTTGCCCGAATACCCCGCCGCGTTGTTGACCGTGGGGCGTTACGTCGCCTTTGGTTTGATTGCTTTGCCGCTGGCGTGGATGAGCCGGGCGCGGCTGCGCACCCTCACGCGCGCCGATTGGCTGGAAGCCTTAAAACTCGCCGCCATTGGCAATATGCTGTATTACTTGTTTCTCTCCAGCGCCATACAGCGCGCCGGCGGGCCGCTGCCGACCATGATCATTGGCACTTTGCCGGTGGTCATTGCCATCAGCGCCAATGTGCGCAACGCCGCCCGTGATGGCCGCTTGCCGTGGCGGCGCTTGGCCCCTTCGCTGCTGTTGATTGCCGCTGGCATTGCCTGCGTCAACCAAGTGGAATTGGCTTTGCTGCAGCAAGACGCCAGCGCCGACTTAGGTTCTTACGCCATAGGCGCGCTGCTGGCCGTGGGCGCGGTGGCGTGTTGGACTTGGTACCCCCTTGCGCAACGCCGATTGGCTGCGCCACCACCCCGACCGAAAACCCAGCACCTGGGCCACCGCCCAAGGTTTGATGACACTGCCTTTGGCCGCCTTGGGTTATGCCTTGATTTGGGGCTTTTTTGCCGTGCAAGGTGAAGCCAGCGCTTTGGCTTTTCCCATGCCATTTGGCCCCCCGGCCCGCTTACTTCATTGGGCTGATGGTGTGCATAGGTTTGTTCGCGTCGTGGTTGGGCACGCTGTGCTGGAACGAGGCCAGCCAGCGCTTGCCCACCGCC
>JASJYW010000026.1:21302811-21329169 GCA_030386875.1 Morinoia aosen
AGCCAAAAGTGACCAGCAACTCCGGCACATGGCCCAGCGGGTGCACACGGCGCAACACCCAGCGCTCAAAAGCCGCGCCCAGTGCGCCCACCAGCAGCGGTGCCAGCAGCAACGCCCACCAAAACCCCCACAGCGGCGCCACGCTGTGCGCCACATAAGCGCCCAACATGTAAAAACTGGCGTGCGCAAAATTGAGCACGCCCATCAAGCTGAAAATCAGCGTCAACCCCGCACTGAGCATGAACAACAGCAAGCCATAACTCAGTCCATTGAGTAGCGCCAGCGCCAACAACTCCACGCCGTCTCTCCGTATTCCAATAGAACCCCGCATCATGCCCCAACTGCCCACGACCGTTCGTGTCACCGCTCGTGACCGCTTTGTTGCGACAATGCCCCATGTCCTCACCCACCACCACCGCCTCCCCTTTGCGCCAACCCTGGCGTCACCGCTTTGCCGATTTGGGGCCGGTGTTTGCCACCGCCCAGTCGCCCACGCCGCTGCCGACCGCGCCCGCCAGCCCTTATTGGGTGGCGTGCAACCGCAGCTTGGCGCGGGAATTGGGCTTGGACGACGAATGGCTGGCGCACGATGAGGTCTTGCACGCCTTGGCCGGTCACGGCATCTTGCCCGGCACACGGCCGGTGGCCAGCGTCTACAGCGGCCACCAGTTTGGTGTTTGGGCCGGGCAACTGGGCGATGGGCGGGCGCTGTTGCTGGGGGAATTGCCCTGCAGCCAAGCCGATGCGAACGGCTGGCACGAAGTGCAACTCAAAGGCGCGGGGCGCACGCCTTATTCACGCATGGGCGACGGGCGCGCGGTGTTGCGCAGCTCCATACGCGAATTTTTGTGCAGCGAAGCCATGCACGCCTTGGGCATACCCACCACGCGCGCCTTGGCCTTGGTCGGCTCTGAAGCCCCGGTGCAGCGCGAGACGGTGGAGAGCGCCGCTGTGCTCACGCGCACCGCGCCCAGCTTGATACGCTTTGGCCACTTTGAACACTTTGCCGCCAACGGCCACACAGACGCCTTGCGCCAATTGGCCGACTTTGTGATTGACCACTTTTACCCCGCCTGCCGCCACCACCCCAACACCACCAACCCTTACGCCGCGCTGCTGCGCAATGTGACCGAGCGCACCGCCGCGCTGATGGCGCAGTGGCAAGCGGTGGGCTTTTGCCACGGCGTGATGAACACCGACAACATGAGCATCTTGGGCTTGACCTTGGACTACGGCCCGTTTCAGTTTTTAGACGCTTACGACCCCGGCCACGTGTGCAACCACTCCGACAGCGCGGGGCGCTACGCTTACGCGCGCCAACCCCAAATCGCCTACTGGAATTTGTTTTGCCTGGGCCAAGCTTTGCTGCCTTTGCTGGACGACCAGCAGCAAGCACTGGATGCGCTAGAGCCCTACCAAACGCTGTACCCACAAGCCTTTGCCCTGCGCATGCAACACAAGCTGGGGCTGAACACCTGGGAAGACGGTGACAACGAATGGCTGAACACCTTGCTGCGCTGGATGGCGCAAGAAAAACCCGACCACACACTGTTTTGGCGCCAGCTCTCACACGCCGTGGGCCGCGATGATTTCACGCCGGTGCAAGCGCTGTTTCAAGACCCGCACGCCATCAACCCCGCGTTTAACGACTGGCTCACGCGCTACCGCCAACGCCTGGGCGCACAGCCTCGGGAACTTACCGCGCAGCGCATGCTCCAAACCAATCCGCGTTACGTGCTGCGCAACCACTTGGGCGAAATCGCCATACGCGCGGCCCAGCACAAAGACTTTTCAGAGGTTCACCGCTTGCACACCGTTCTCGCCCACCCATTTGATGAACAACCCGAACACGCCGCGCTGGCCGATGTGCCGCCCGCCTGGGCCGCTGACATAAGCATCAGCTGCTCGTCTTAAACACCCAAGCGCTTATGCCCCACTTCCCCATCCAAAAAACCGACGCCGAATGGCGGGCGCTGTTGGCGGCCAAAAAACGCCGAACCGCTGGCGTTTGACGTCACGCGCCGCGCCCACACCGAACGCCCCTTCAGCGGTCAATACGAAACCTTTTGGGCTCCCGGCAGCTACCACTGCTTGTGCTGCGGCCAGCGCTTGTTTGAGGCGGGCACCAAATTTGACGCCGGCTGTGGCTGGCCCAGTTTTTCACAAGCCTTGCCCGGCGCCATCACCGAAATCAGCGACCACAGCCACGGCATGACGCGGGTAGAAACCGTGTGCAGCCAATGCGGCGCCCACTTGGGCCATGTCTTCCCCGACGGCCCCGCCCCCAGCGGCTTGCGCTATTGCATGAACTCAGCGGCCTTGGAGCACCAAGGCACTGAAGAGCCCGAGTCCAACCCCGTGTCTCAACCCGCGCCCAGCAAACCGCGATAATGCCTCTCCATGCGCTTTCTTATTGACTTCTTTCCCATCGTGCTGTTCTTCGGCGCTTACAAGTTTTACGGCATTTACCCCGCCACCGCCGTGCTCATGGCCGCCACCGTGGTGCAAACCGCCTGGATTTACGCCTTGGACAAAAAGCTGCAAACCATGCACAAAGCCACGCTGGTGTTGGTCTTGCTGTTTGGCGTGTTAACCCTGGTGTTGCAAGACGAGCGCTTCATCAAATGGAAGCCCACGGTGCTCTACGGCGGCATGGCCGCCGTGTTGGCCGCCGCTTTGTGGCTGTGGCAAAAAAACTTCTTAAAAATGCTGTTGGGCAGCCAATTGCAATTGCCCGATGCGGTGTGGTCGCGCCTGACCGTGGCCTGGGTGGCGTATTTCATCTTCATGGCCGCCAGCAACGCTTACGTGGCCACTTACTACTCCACCGACACCTGGGTCAACTTCAAACTCTGGGGTTATGTCTTCCCGGTGGTGTTTTTGCTCGGCCAAGGCTTGTACATCATGCGTCACTTGCGCGAGAGCGAGGACAGCGACAAACCACAACCATGACAGCCGCTCCCATGACCGCCGACGACATCACCGCCCAAGCCGTGCAGGCGCGGCTGCAAGACGTTTTGCAGCCCACGCAATTGAGCGTCATTGACGACAGCGCCGCCCACATGGGCCACGCCGGCAGCAACGGCCGCGGCCAAGGCACACACTTTCGTGTGCGCATCGCCGCCCCCGCTTTTGCCGGCCGCCCGCGTGTGGCCTGCCACCGCTTGGTGTATGACGCCTTGCAAGACTTTTTAAACGCCGGCTTGCATGCGCTGGCGATTGAAATTGTGTCCTCCCCCACATCGGTGACCGCTGACGCGAACACCGTTGTTTCTCCCGTTGTTTCTCCCGCCACTTCGGCTTCTTTGTAAAACCACCATGAAATCATTCTCACGCCTCTTGGCCGCCAGCTTGGTCTGCGCCGCCTTCCCCGTCCTGGCCCAAAACCTGGCCATCGTCAACGGCAAGCCGGTGCCCAGCAGCCGCGTTAACGCTTTTGTCGAGCAATTGCAAAGCGCCGGTCGCCCGGTGGACGACGCCGCGCGCGCACAAATCAAAGAAGAATTGATCACCCGCGAAGTTTTTGCCCAAGAAGCCGAAAAACGCGGTCTTAAAGCCACCGCAGGTTACAAAAACCAAATGGAACTGGTCAGCCAAGGCGTGCTCATCCGCGAACTGTTTGCCGACTTCCAAAAGAAAAATCCCGTGACCGACGCGGAAGTCAAAGCCGAATACGACAACTTCGTCAAAAACAACAGCCAGGAATACCGCGCCAGCCACATCTTGGTGAAAGACGAAGCGCAAGCCAAGGCCTTGATCGCCGAGTTAAAAAAAGGCGCCAAGTTTGAAGACTTGGCCAAAAAAGAATCCCAAGACGCGTCTGGCGCCAATGGCGGAGACCTGAATTGGGCTTCACCATCAACCTACGTGCCGGAATTTTCTAAGGCCTTGACCAAGCTCAAAAAAGGCGAGCTGACCCAAGCCCCGGTCAAAAGCGAATTTGGCTGGCACATCATTCGCTTGGACGATGTGCGCGAAGTCAAAGTGCCGGCCTTGTCTGAATTGAAAGAACAATTCCAACAGTTCTTGGCCCAGCAAAAATTGCAAGCCTTCCAAAAACAATTGCGCGAAAAAGCCAAGATTCAATAAGCCCGATAGCACCCGCGCCGCCCACCGGGGCGGCGCTTGTCGGCTCGCGACCTCGCGCAACCCAGGCCTTGGTATCATCGTGCCACGATTTTTTAAGTGCTGACCACGCTCTGCGGCTCAGCCACATTCACTCCCGCACTCACAGGTAACCTCCATGAAATCCACCTCTTTACGCCTTTTGGCCGCTGGCTTGGTTTGCGCCGCCTCCCCCGTCATGGCCTTGACTCTCGTCAACGGCAAACCCGTTCCCAGCACCCGCGTCGATGCGCTGGTCGAGCAAGTTCAGCGCAGCGGTCGGCCCGTGGATGACGCCGTGCGCAACCAAATCAAACAAGAGGTGATTGCCCGGGAAATTTTCAGCCAAGCGGCAGAAAAACGCGGCTTACAAAACACCGTCGACTATAAAGCCCAACTTGAGCAAGCCAGCCAAAACATTTTGATCCGTGAACTGTTCGCTGAATTTCAAAAAAACAACCCCGTCACTGACGCCGAAGTGAAGGCCGCTTACGAGAACTTCCTCAAAACCCGCAGCAACCAAGAGTACCGCGTGCGCCACATTTTGGTCGAAACCGAAGACCAAGCCAAAGCCTTGATTGAAAAAATCAAAGCCGGTGCATCTTTTGAAGATTTGGCCAAACAAGAATCCAAAGACGCGGGTTCTGCGGCCAACGGGGGTGACCTCAACTGGGCCGCGCCCAACAACTACGTGCCCGAATTTTCGACGGTCGTGGTCAAAATGAAAAAAGGCGAGCTGACCGAAACCCCTTTCAAAAGCCAATTTGGCTGGCACGTGGTTCGCTTGGATGACATACGCGAAGCCAAAGCGCCGACCTTAGACGAAGTCAAAGGGCAAATTGAGCAAGCGCTGGCGCAGCAAAAACTGCAAGCGTTTCAAAACGAGTTGCGCCGCCAAGCCACGGTGCAAGAGCGCTAAGCTCCTTTGACTGGCCTTGTTGACTTTACTGACACAAGGCCAGCACCAACGCCAACTGAGCCGGCAGGCAGCGCGTGCGCAAATCATACTGAGCCACCACATGATGGCGCGCGGCTACCCCTAGGTGTTGGAATTTTTCAGGCTCTGCCAACACAGCCACCGCTTTTTGGGCCAGTGCCTGGTGGTCAAAAAAATCCACCAACAAGCCGGTTTTTTGATCTTGCACCATCTCAAGCACCGGTGCCGTGTGGCTGCCAATGACTGTGCACCCGGCGCTCATGGCTTCCACACAACTCCACCCCAGCACAAAGGGGTAGGTTAAATAAACATGGCAACGCGAGACTTGCAGCACACGCAAATAATCCGCATACGCCAGCGCACCGACAAAATGGATGCGGTCCAGCGGCAGTTGTGCCCCCACCTCGGCCAGCATGACTTCACGCCATGTTTTGCCCCCTTTGGGTGCCTTCCCATAACTCACACCATTGCCGCCCACCAAAATGCAACGTGCATTCGGGCGTTGCCGCATGATTTCTGGCAAGGCCCGCATCAAGCTGTGAAAGCCACGGTAAGGCTCCAAATTGCGGTTGACAAACGTCAACACCTCATCACCCGCTTGCACAACCACGTCCGTGCCGGGCACCTCAAAGCGCGCAGCCGGATTGGGTTTGACTTGCTCCGTATCAACGCCATCAAAAATCACGCTGGTGCGTGTGCGGTATTCCGGTGGCATGCGGCTGTATTGCCACTGGGTAGGGGCATAAGCCGCATCACAAGCGTTGAGTGCGTGCAAGAGCGTGGTGTTTTTCAAGTGCATGCGCGAGCGCTCTGCGGGCGTATCCAGCGAAAACTCTTTGTCAAATGCGTAATCACCGCCTATGGGGTGAAAAAAGAATTCTGAAAAAATAAGCAACTTCGCTTGCGGCCAAATATCCTTACAAAACAAGGCCTCGCCCCACCCCGGATGCGCGACAATGACATCGGGGGTAAAGCCTTTTTGGGCCAACTGCTGCATACCGACAGCGCATGCGCTGCCCCGGATAATTTTGGTTTCTATTTCTTTGGCCAGCGGCACCTCAGTGGCTCGTTTGGGCAAGGCCACTTTGTAGCGGTAATAGGACACACCAGGCACTGAACGGCCATTCACGCCCAGGGCCACAACTTCATGACCTTGTTCGGCCAACGCCGATGCCAAATGGACAAATTGAGCGGGGAAGTTCTGATGGAGAAATAAAAACTTGCGTTTGCAAGCTGGCATGTTTTTAACCTAGATCCGGTAGTTGGACGCGCACAAGGGTGCCATGATGGTGGTGCCAAGCCAAGCACAATCCAGGTTTAACCCGTCATGACTTTGTCGGCTGCGGCTGTGGCTGTGGCTGTGGCTGTGGCAATATTTTTTGACTAGGCCCATTGGCAACCACCTTGCCTCGATCGAGCACCACAATGCGATCCATGTGCTGCAAAATGGCCGCACTGTGGGTGGCAACCACAACGGTTTTACCCCGTGTCAAACGCTCAACCGCCTGCACCAACCGGGCCTCTGTTTCGGCATCCACCCCTGATGTTGGCTCATCCAGAAGATACAACGAAGCGTTGACACCCAAAGCCCGGGCCAATGCAATCAACTGGCGCTGGCCGCCTGACAGGTTCTGACCGGCATGCCCGACCGCCAGATCACGTCGCAAATCACCTTCACGCAGCGCATGGGCCAATCCGGTTAACTCCAAGGCCTGCTCCGATTGAGCGCCCTCTGGCAAATCATTTTGAAGCACAGGCCCAATGAGCACCGGCTCCTGAGACTTGTAGGACAGCCACAACGGGCGTGTTTCGGGCGCTATGGCATCGACCCGTGTGCCATCGATCAAAATTTGCCCTTGCGACAGCGGTTGTATGCCCGCTATGCAGCGCAGCAGTGTGGTTTTGCCTGAGCCGGGCCGGCCCACCAGCCCCACGCGTTCACCGCGCGCAATGGTGAGGCCAATGGACGCCAAAGAAAGATGGCCTGGATCTTGCCCACAACTGGCACTCAAAACCGAAACTTCAACCGCATGGGTCTGCGGTTGCAACGCCACATCGCCATCAGAGACGGGCGCCAATTCGACAGCCGCCGCATCCAGCTCAGCCTGTGTTCGCGTTAACTCATTCCAACTGAGCAACAAGGTCACAGCCGACGACATTTGAATCATGGCGCGCAATTGCACCAAGGCACAAGCAATTAACCCGCCCACACTGAGCGCACCCGCCTCTATCCGATAAACACCTGCTGCCAACAAAGTGATGGAAGCGAGCCCAATGCACAAACCCGCCCAGGCTTGGATCACAGTACCCCAATAGCGTTGTTTACCGCGCAGCACAGCCCCGTCAGCCACCGATTGGTCCCAACGCATGCCCATGGCCTGCATGAGCGCACTGGTTTGAAAAAAGCCCAGTCCACCCACCACGGCGGCCAAGACACCGGTTTTTTGGGCCGCCATGCTTTGACTGCGCGCCATGTAGTCACGCACAGGCTTCATGGCCAGCCATTGCCCCAACAACAAAGGCAGGGCAAACACGATGGAGACCAAAACCAAAGGGCCGCCAATCAAGCCGAGTGCGAGCAAAAAGAGCAACAAAAATGGTAAATCGGCGGCAACCACCGCGTACTGAGCCAACAAGGCATCGCGGGCGGCGGTGTGATCGCGGTAGCGTGACATGATTTCCGCCGGTGATGCCGTTTGCATGGGGTCCGAGCGAAACAAGCGGCTGAACAGCCGGCCTTCCGCACGCACCTCCGTCATGGCCCCTACCAGCTCGACCACATGGCCACGAATCAGTCGCAGCGTGAACTCCAGCAGCAACACCAGCAGCATGCCCGCCGCCAGTGCCCACAAGGTTTCTTCATTGCGGTTGCCAACAACCTTGTCATACACCAGCATAGAAAACACGGGCATGAGCAAGCCGCAAAGATTGATCAGCAGACTGGAAAGCCCTACCTCAACGGCATAAGGCCCCAGCGCACGCAGCACCCGCAAATACTGTGGGGCCTGAACGCGGTCAAGCGGTGGTGACATTGAGGGTCGCGATCGTAGAGCCGCCTTGAGAAAACGTGTAAGTCAAGGTGTTGCCATTTAAAGAAAAAGCCGCCGTGACACCAGCCGCCTCATTGCCCAGTTGGAGGCTGTCGCCTGCGTCCAACTTCAGGTTCAACGTTGAGTTATTGCCGCCGTCGACCATCGCTCGAATAGCGCTTGAGTCGATGGTGATGGTTTCGTTGGCATTGCCATTGCCCTTCATGTTCAGCGTTTCAATGTTGTCAATTCGACTCGCTATGGTCGTTAAATTCACTGATCCATTCAACACCAAAGTGTCGGTGCCGGTGCCGCCATCGACACGCCAAGCCGATCCCGTGTAGTTGTTCAGCGTGATGTTGTCACTGCCATCACCACCATTGAGCACATTACCCGCTCCCGCGCTACCGATCAGGGTGTCGTTGCCCACGCCCCCATTCAAAGTGCTGGTGGCACCAAAAGCTGTCAACGTGTTGTTCAAATCGTTTCCAGTTGCGATCAATCCCGTTGCGGTCAGCGTCAAATTTTCAACGTCGTTACCCAATGTGTAGTCCACGGAGCTGTTCACCGTATCCACACCCTGATTGGCAGCTTCAGTCACGCTATCACCCGCACTGTCTACAAAATAAACATCATCCCCCGCCCCACCTTGCATAATGTCATCCCCCGCCCCACCTTGCATACTGTCATTGCCAGCACCGCCGATCAACTCGTCATTTCCCAGCCCCCCTGAAAGGCTGTTTGCACCTCCATTGCCTGTGATCACATTGGCTGCATCATTGCCGGTTCCATTAATGGCAGACCCTATCAAGGTTAAATTTTCAATCTCAGCATGGGAGGCCAAGCTGAACGTGATGGACGCTTGAACAAGGTCTGTTCCGCCGCCTGCGCTTTCTTGAATCACATCGCCGTCGTTATCCACCACATAAGTGTCATCTCCGGCGCCGCCCGCCATGGAGTCACTGTTGGTTGCACTGCCCACCAAACGGTCATTACCACCATTGCCAATGAGGGTGCTGCCTGCGCTGTTGGCCGTCAAAATATTGGCCTCATCATTACCGGTGGCCGTCAACGAGGCCGTTGTTCCGGTTAATGTCAAACTCTCAATATTCGCCACCGAAAAAATATCAAAACTAACCGTGGACTGGATGGTGTCATTGCCCCCTGCCGCAGTCTCCACAATGGTTGTTCCTGTTGCAGAGGTGACGATGTACAAGTCATCGCCATCACCCCCGACCAACTTGTCTGCGCCACCGCCGCCCTCTAAGGTATCGTTGCCAGCGCCACCTTCCAAACTGTTGGCGGCGGTGTTGCCTACGATGCGGTTGTTCGAAGCGTTGCCTGTGCCGTTGATGGCTGCAGAGCCCGCTAACAGCGTCAAATGCTCCACGTTGGCGGAAAGTGTGTAGCTGCTGGCAGAAGACACCACGGTATCTGTACCACCGCTTCCAACGGATGTTTCATCCACTTGATCATCAGCACTGTCCACATGGTAAGTGTCGTCACCCGCAAGGCCACGCAAGATATCGGCGCCGCCGCCGCCATACAACACGTTGTTGCTGCTATTGCCTGTTATCAGGTTGGCCAATGTGTTGCCCTTGCCGACAGAGATGGTACCCAGCAAAGTTAAATGCTCAACCTCGGCGGCCAATTCATAGTTTTCTATTGATGCCTGCACCAGATCGGCTGTCCCGCCACCCACGGCTTCGGTCACAACATCGGTCAACTGATCAACCACATAAGTGTCATTACCAGCGCCGCCCTTCATGTTATCGATATCGAGGCCAAGACCACCATCCAAGCTGTCAGCGCCCGCACCGCCCAGCAAGGTGTCTGCACCCGCCATGCCCAATAGCGTGCTGCCTGTGTCACTGGCCTGTAATGTGTTCGCCGCAGCATTACCGGTTCCAATCAGGTTAACGCCCGTCAGCTTTAAGGTCTCAACGTTCGCGGACAAGGTAAAGCTCGCCGTTGATTCAACAACGTCGTCTGTACCACCGCTGCCAGCGAATGTTTCATCCACTTGATCATCCGTACTGTCAACATGGTAAGTGTCGTTACCGTCAAGGCCACGCAAGGTATCGGCACCGCCGCCGCCATACAACACGTTGTTGCTGGCATTGCCTGTTATCAGGTTGGCCAATGTGTTGCCATATCCAACAGAAACCGTTCCCACCAAAGTTAATTGCTCAACATTGGCGGCCAGTACATAGTTTTCTATTGATGCCTGCACCAGATCGGCTGTCCCGCCACCTACCGCTTCGGTCACAACATCGCCGGTCAACTGATCAACCACATAAGTGTCATTACCAGCGCCGCCGGTCATGTTATCGAGGCCAAGACCACCATCCAAGCTGTCAGCGCCCGCACCGCCCAGCAAGGTGTCTGCGCCCGCCATGCCCAATAACGTGCTGCCTGTGGCACTGGCTTCTAATGTGTTCGCGGCAGCATTGCCGGTTCCAACCAGGTTAACGCCCGTCAGTTTTAAGGTCTCAACGTTCTCGGACAAGGTAAAGCTCGCCGATGATTCAACAACATCTGTACCACCGCTTCCAACGGATGTTTCATCCACTTGATCATCCGTACTGTCAACACGGTAAGTATCGTCACCCGCAAGGCCACGCAAGGTATCAGTCCCACCGCCGCCAGACAACACGTTGTTGTTCCTGTTACCGGTTACCAAATTAGCAAACGCATTGCCCGTTGCAGTGGTTGCACTGCCCTCAGCCAAAAGCAAATTTTCCAGATTGGCGTCCGCGCTCAGCGTGTAATTGATGGGGGACTCCACCGTATCAACACCCCCTTGGGCATATTCCTGAATCACATCGTTGTCGACACCATCCAGCACATAGGTGTCATCGCCCAGTCCACCGGCCATGGTGTCAATGCCTGCGCCCCCCTCCAGCCTGTCTCCGCTTACTCCACCAACCAATGAGTCATTACCACCCATGCCCTTCAAAGTGCTGCCGCCCGAATTGGCCTGCAATGTGTTGGCATTGTCATCGCCTGTTGCGATCAATTTAGCCACATCGCCAGTTAATTTCAGCAATTCAACGTTAGCTGCTAGGGCCAGATCATAAGTGACCGACGACTCGATGGTATCCACACCCGTTCCAGCCGCATCCTCCACCACCGAATCGCTGGTGTTGTCAACACGGTATAAGTCACTCCCTTGACCACCACGCATGGTGTCTTGACCTGAGCCACCGTCCAATCTATCGTCGCCATCGCCACCATCCAAGCTGTCGTTTCCAGCGCCACCCTCTAACGAGTCATCGCCCGCCCGCCCACTGAGGGTGTCATCACCAGCCCCGCCCTCCAAGGTATTTTTGGCGTCGTTACCCGTGAGAGTGTTGTTCAGATCATTGCCGTAACCCGTCAGTTCGGCAGATCCGGCAAGCACCAAGTTTTCAACGTTATCGCCCAATCCCAATCGGTAGTTAGCCCATGCTTCTGCGGTATCTGTGCCCTCCCCGGCACTTTCACTGATCGAATCGTTCCCATCGTTGATGATGTAACGGTCATCGCCTGCACCGCCGGCCAAAACATCTTTTCCAGCGCCACCGTCAAGGGTGTCATTGCCACCCCCGCCTTTGAGCGTATCGTCGCCATCCCCGCCACTGAGCGAGTCATGCCCAGCCCCCCCAATCAACGTATCATTGCCCTCCATCCCCAGCAAAGTGCTGCCAGCATCGTTGGCTTGCAATTCGTTGCCAACGGCATTGCCCGTCGCAGTCAACCCTTGGGTTGTTCCAATCAAACGCACCTTCTCCACGTTCTCAGGCAGCGCATAAGCAATCGGCAGACTCAGCTGGACTTCATCAAAGCCTTCACCCGCTTGCTCAGTCACCTGATCGCCAGTGTCATCGATCAGATAAGTATCGTTACCACTGCCACCTTGCATGGTGTCAGACCCGGCCCCACCATTAAGCTCATCATTGCCGCCCCCGCCAAGAAGGCTGTCATTACCGGCCTCGCCATTTAAAGTGTCGTTGGCACCACTGCCTGAAACCGTGTCATCACCAGCACCCGCATTGATGACGTTGGCCCCGCCGCGAGCGGGCAGTACCAGTGTGATGTCGGTGCCCGGAAGGTTCGGAACCGACAAATCATCGGCCGACGAAACATCTTTAATCAACACCGCCACTTTTTTGGTTATCGTTTGCTGCTTCCCTTGAACATCAATCACCTCAAGGGTTAGGGTGAAAATAAAACTGCTGCCCGCCGTTCCGGTGGGGTATTCCAGCGTATTCAACAGGCGCAGACTGCCGTCTACGATGGCGGCAGAAGGAATCTGAAAAGTCCAAACCCCATTTGCATCTTTTGTCGCCCCAGTGCCCGTGAATTGCACCCCAGTGGGCAATCCGGTCGTATCGGGGGTGACGGTGGCACTGAGAACGCTGCGCACAGAGTTGATCGTTACGTCCAACTCTTTGGCAAAACCCGCCCCAAACTTGTTGGGGTCATCGGCCACAATATTGTCAGCATTTGCCGTGCCCGTAATGGTTTCAGCCGCGGCCTGCGTCGTCGCCCGGACATCGGTGTCGGACCCTGCTGCGCCACCACCACCATACAGCGTGCCGGCTCGAGTATCTGTCCCCACAAGGTGAACAAACGCCACGCGCACATCGGGCGCCACATTGACCACCTCCACACGCTGCACAACCTCCACAGGCTCTGGTTTTGCAACCGGTGTTGTGGATTCACTGCTCGTCGTTTTGGTTGGCGGCACGCCCGCGCGCTCAGGCGGCGGCTGCATGAGCGCTTGCTCGGTGCTGGTATTGGTGTTGCGCAAAGGCGAATCAAACGACTTGTCCAGCTGCGCTTTTTCTGTATTAGAAATATTGGACAACGCTTGACTCAGCACATTCTCTGACACAACAGGCGCAGCCTGCGCAGCCGCGACACTTTCAGTGCTGGTCTCGTCAGTAGGATCGCTTTGCGTCGTTGTCGGCGCTGGCTCACCAGCGGCCGTAGATTGCGCCCCTTTCTCCGCATTGATAGCGGGGGTATTCTCTTTGGCCAATGGTGATTCGACTTGAGAAACGCGGAATTCAGAAACCTGACTCAGCAAGCCCCTAATGGACAATGTGGTGCCATCAGAAAAAGCCACTTCGGGCGGCTTTCCGGTCATCGCATCAACCGCCCCACCCACCAACAAAAAGCGGGCACCATTCTTCATGGTGATCACCAAATCAACATCCGAGACCGATACCTTGGCAATACTCGATTGGGTGACAGGAACGTTAAACGGACCGCCTTGACGAACAACAGTCGGTGCTATAGCCATGGGGATACTCCCGGTTGAATCTAGTGGTAAAGCGACAAAAAGGCCTCAAAAAAGAGGCGATCAGACCTGCGCTTGAGATGAGCTCTGCATGGATTCACGTTGCAGTGTCAACAACGATCCAAACCCCACGCGCAACTCGCGCTCCAAGCGCTCAGCCAGTTGCACAACTTCATGCGCAACCTCAGCGCCCATACCACTGGAGCGCAACGCCTTTAAGGCATCCTGCACTTGCGCGCCCGTGAGCTTGGCCGCATCCATACTTTGAAGCACCGATGCACCCAAGCTTTGTATGGCTTTTTGCTGCTCCACTGAGCGATCTTGCGTTTGCTGAAGATTGGCCAAAATGGTTTGCGTTGAGGTGGCCACCGCATTCAGCACATGTTCAAGTGCCTCGCGCTGAGCCACGTTGTTCGCTTGCGCCTGTTGGGCCTGCAACTGCGTTTGCTCCATCCCCGACAAGCGTTGATTGAGCAATTCCACCATGGCAGCATGATCACGGCGGGCTTGCTCGGCATAGGTTTTGTCCACCTGAGCCGCAAACTCGCCAAACTGTTGCACCCAACCTGCGCTGAGCGCATCCCGGCGTTGCTCGGCCTGTCGCTGATCATTGGCCAAACCCTCAAGCGTTTGGACCATTTTTTGTCCTGTGGTTTCAGTCGCCGCAACAAAATTGGGCAAAACAGAAAGTTGCGCTACCGCTTGTTGGGAGCGCTCAGCAAAAGAGTCCACCAACGCCAGTGTGCGCTCCAAGGCCTGCATCACGCCTTGAACACGGTCTTCAGTCGCACGGCTTTGAGCCGCCATTTTTCTCACCTCATCATGCAGCAATTGCTGTTGTGACTGCATTTCTTGTAAACGCTGAACCCAAATGGCGTCATCCTGGCGCATCGATGGCGTCGATGACGCCGATGTTTTTTCTGCTTTGCCTTCGACAGCGCTGTCTATCACGCTGCGGGCGTATTGCATAAAACCCGCTTGATAAGAGCGCACGAACAGCATCATGATGCCCAACATCAGTGAGCACAACAAACCAAACATCGACGCACTGAAAGCCGTCCCCATGGCCACCAAGGGGTTTTGCAAATTGCCGATCAACCGCACCACTTCTTGGTCCATGTCAGCGGTTGGACTCGCTTGGGCAAAACCACCGATCAAACCGCCCACCGCAGACAAGGTCTCCAGCAGTCCAATAAAAGTGCCCAACAAGCCCAAGGCCACCATCAAACCCACCACGTATTGGGCCGCCTCTTGTCGGCTGTCCAACACACGGTGCACATCTTCCAATTCTTCTTGAATTTGGGTGTGCTCGAGTGCGGAAATTTTTTGATTGGCCGAACCCGCGCCACGTGGGTCAACAAACGCTCAGCAATGGAGTGTCCCGGTATAGAGAGCCCAGCCCTGTCTTTTGTTTGGGTTGTTTGTGTTTTACGACTGGCTTCAAACCACTCAAACACCTGCCACTCAGAGCGCACGGAAATGATTCGCCGCAGCATCAAAATGACGCCAAAGGCAGCCGTCGAAAGAATGATGCCGTTCAAAACAACGTTGGTCACAACAGCTTTGTGAACAAAATCGCGAAACACAATGGCTCCGCACAAAACCACCAAAGGCGGCACAAGCGCGGCGAACAAATGATTTCGGTAAGTTTGAATAGATGATTTCATGATTTCAACGAGGTTCACTCAATGCCGCTCTGGCAAAACGGTTAAGGGGAGATAACAAATAGGCCAGCACCGTGCGCTTTCCCACAACGATATCGGCACTGGCGACCATGCCCGGCACGATAGGACGCCCTGCAAACGCTTGCGCCTGCCCGTCTAAGCTCACACGCACGCGGTAATACCGCTCGCCCCGCTCATCGGGCATGGTGTCGGCACTCACTTCCAGTAAGCGCCCTTGCGCCGACCCAAACGAAGCGTAATCGTAGGCAGACAAACGCACATTAACGGGCAAGTCCGGCCTCAGCTCGGCACGGTCTGCTGGACGCACCCGTGCCTCCACCAAAATACGACCATCTGAAGGTGTGATCTCAACGACGGCATCACCGGGTCGAATAACACCCCCAACGGTTGTCACACTCACACGGTTCACAACCCCCGAAACCGGTGCCCGCAACTCGGTTCGCTCAACCCGGTCATTGCTGGCTTTGAGATCTTCCTGCACCCGCTGCAAATCGGTCTGCACAACCGTCATCTCTGTGCGGGCTTCGGCGCGAAAACGGGCCTCCAACTCTCTTCCGCGTCCCTCTGCTTCGGCAATGGCGGCCTTAACACGGGGAATCGACGTATCCGCATCGGAAATCATGGTCTTGAGCCTTTGAACACGCGCCTGGGCCTCCAGCAGCTCCATCCGAGAAGCCGCCTCCCGGCGAATCATGTCATTGGCAATTTGCAATTGTTTTTGCGCCAACTCCAACTCAGAGCCCAAACTGGTTCGCCGGGCACTGAGCTCAGCCAGTTCGGCTCGCCGCTGCAGCACTTGTTCAGAAGCCACGCGCAAATCCTGCTCCAACCGCTGGCGGCGAGCAATAAACGCATTTTCTTCAGCCTGCGCAACTTGCGCCGAAAGGCCGGCTTTTTGCGCACTGAAGGTCGCGCCCGACGCTTCCGCGTTTAAGCGCGCCACTTTAGCCCGCAGCGCATCTTCACGCACACGCCGCTCACCCATTTGTGAGTTGGCCTGAACATCACTGATGCGCGCCAGCAAATCACCTTGCTTGACCATGTCGCCCTCAGCGACATCAATGGACAACACCACACCACCCTCTAAATGCTGAACCACTTGGCTGCGGTTCGATGGGATCACCCGCCCCTCCGCGCGCACAACCATGCTCAAAGGTGCCAATGCCGCCCACAGAATAAGAAACAAGACAATCGCGCCCAACGACAAAATCCAAGCACGGGGTAATTTGAGTTGCCCCTGCAAGCTGGCCATCAACTTGGTGCGTTGCTCAGTGCGTACCAGCTCAGATGACAGAACCAAAGGTGTCATGGCGTCTTCCACAGCCTAATCGTCACACTGCTACGTCCATCGGTACTGGGGGCATCCAATATGACGGTTTCTATACGCGAAGGATTCACGCCCTTGGAAACCAAATGATCCCGCAATAGAGCAACAATGCGATAAAAAGCCAGACGCCGTCCCTCGCTCGCCGATGGCTCAGCCATGCGGCATGCAAAGCCACCTTCCAATTCCCTGCCCCTTGATAGCCCCCTATCGCGGCATCCAAGGCATCCATGAGTTTTTTTCTCCATCGTGGTAACACCAGCGGCGTAACTCACCACAATAGAAGGCGAAACACCTTTAATGATCACAGGCGCTTGCTTTTGCTCAACGCGCGGCAGTGCAGCCGGCTGACCAGAAACAGGGTCTGTTTTGGTCATGCGCAAGGCCTCTTTTAATTGCTCATTCTCTTTTTTCAGCGCCTCCGTCTTCAACCGCTCTTTCTCACCCCCTGGTTTCGTCTCACCCACTTTTAACTGTTCAATCTCTTTTTTCAGCTCCTCAATTTTCAAGCGCTCTTGCTCAACCTCTGTGCGCGCTTCAATGATTTGCTTTGACATCTCTTCAGACCGCTCAAGCATTTGCTGCTCTACCTGCGTTTCCACCCGCGCTTCCACCTGCGTTTTGGCCAGTTTGAGCATGGTTGCAATCATGACAATAGCAAACACCACGATCACAAACACCATCACCAAAACCACGTTGGTCAAGGCATCGACAAAGCCAGGCCAAAAATTTTGCTCGCGCGAATTGTTAGTGCCAGCCATACGTCAGAAACCCTTTGACAAAGGCGCATCAGACATTTGGTTCAAATGGCCGGTAATACGCAAAACTTGGTAATGCAGCAACATGGCTTGAACACTGGCACGCACCAAATCTTGTTGCGTTTGGTGGTATTGCTGATAAGCATCAAAAATATCCAACAAACTGCGGTTGGTGGCAGCCAATTGCTCATCAAACGCCGCCACAACCTTGGCTTGCGCTTGCGACTGCTTACGCAGTGATTCAATGCGCTGCTGGGCAAACCCCAAGCCACTGAAAGCAACCTGAAGCCCCTGGCGCACATCGCGCTCAGCTTGCAGGCGTTCAAATTCGTATTGAAGCTCCGTGGCCTTGGCCGCCTTTTGTTGGTAATAGTCTTTGCGCCCCGCAAAAATAGACATGTTTAACACGACCATCGCTCGCGTGTCATCTTTCCAACCCGATATACCCCCCTGCATTTTTGACACGGTTTTTTGACCATTCAAAATTGATCGTCGGCAGAAATTTAGCCAATTGCACACGGCGATCTTCTTTGGCCACATTTTCATTGGCACGCGCCAGTGTGACGTTGGAGTTTTCTTTAAGTGCCAACGCAAGTGCAGCGTCCAAACTGCCCAAGCCATCCAATGTTGAAGCCGGCGGCAATGCCACAGCTTGCAAGGGCGTGCCCGTCATGCGGCGCAAGCCAATGTGCGCTTGGTCAACCTGGGCAATACCCTCAAGCACAGCCGACTCAGCCGCCAGCACACGGGAGCGAATGCGCTCTTTATCCGCCCCCGCTGGCCCCACCCGCATCCGCACGGGCAGAAATCCATTCCCACAATTTTTTCAGGCGTTGCTCTTGGTCCCCTGGTCAGTTTGAGCAAAAGAGAAGATTCCAGTACAGAAAAATAAGCCGCTGTCGTCTCATACGCCAGCTCACCTTGTAAGCCTTTGGCCCCCAAATCGCTCACACGCCGCGTCGCCTTCGACCGGCGAATCTCTGCCACCGCCCCCCAAGTCCAACAAAGGCTGGCGCACCACGGTATAAGCATCTTGACGCCACTGCTCACTGCTGGCCAACGCCTTGCCCGTCGTAGGGTCTAAGCGGCTCGATGGCGTGGAATTTTCTCGCCCTGCGGCCAGCCGTATATCCACAGAAGGCAATACACCGGCATACGACGCAGACTCCAGCGCTGCCGCGCCGTCCACCTTGGCTTTAAAAGCCGCCAACTTGTAGCTTTCTTGCAAGGCCAAGGTTTGCGCATCGTCCAGCGAAAGCGTGATGATGGGCGCATGGCCCGAATTTTCAACGACGCCCCACCAGCTTGGGATCCAGCGGCGGCAGCTCCAGCCGCCCACCTTCGGACGATGCAACAGCCCACAACTGCTCAAGGGCCATTTGTGCGCCGCTTGTGCCTGTCACATTCAACTCAGCGCCAGACTTTGTACCGCCGCTCTCAGGGCCCAGCGGCGCACCGTTGTTGGACGTTTGTGCATAAGCCCAACCGCTGAACAGCATTAAGGCCGCAGCGACGGAAACATTCAGGGGGAAAAACCGTCGGTTTTTGGCATGAAGCAATTGAGGCATTTTTTTTGCATCCAACAATGATTACTTTTTAAATCGCTTTTTATTATCGCAGAAAAAAACGGCAAAAACCCCATGCCGCACACCACCGTTCGGGCTGATCTTGGCTCTGCAATGCCCCCACATTTTGTGTTGAACACAAGGCGCACTCCAGAGAGCCCCGTCGAGCCTCAAAGAAGAGACAATCGCCCGCGCTTGTGCCATAAAAAACGACACAAACGGGCCACATCACAGCGCAAGCACCCGCCCACGAAAAAGCGCCCTCTAGCTACATCGAAGCACCCTTCGAGCTTCTTCGATGTAGCCAGTTGACGGGCGATTCAAAGAGGGGAAGATTGCAGGCTGCTCAATGGCAAGGCTTGAGCGCCAACAAAATCCAAAGCGGCTGCGCGCGCCCCAACCTCACTGACTAGCACGCCGCCGAATCAAGCGCACCGAATGGCTGCTGCTGCGGGCATTACTACCGACGGCGTTACCATCGTTGAAACTGACGGTCCAGGCGGTGTTGCTGGTAGTGGTGCCATTGACCGAAAAGGGCGACGACGCCCAATAACTGGTGCTGGTGCTGCTCTCCGTATTGGGAAAAACACTTTCATCAATGGCGGGGTTTTCGCATCCGTCTTGCACCAAAGAGCGCAACTCGGCTACGGTGGGCAGACGCCAAACCTTGGCGGTCGCAGCGCCGCCCGTGCCGCCAGTGGCATCGGTGGCGGCCTCTGCTTTCACCAAGGCCGCTTCGTGGTTGATGCTAGACGCCTTGTTACCTGCCGCTATAGCAGCGGAATCTGTGGTTGTGCATGCAGGCTTGCCGCTCACCATTTCAAACTTTTGGCCCACACTGCAGCGCGCCCATACCAACCCGGTGGTGGTATCCATCACTTCGTCACCCGCGCCGTTGGGTATAAACCGCCCCTTGCTTAGACGCCTGATAATTGCGGCTGGTATCACACCCAGCCTGCGCCCAACCCGTGCACAGCAAAGCGGTCAAGGCGAAGGCGGTCACGCCGCTGTTTTTTTGTCTATTCCAGGTTTTCATGGTGTTTTCCTTCATCAATCAACAATAAAGATATAAGGCCGATGACCGCTGGCGAGCGGATAACGGTTTATTCCGGCACAGTACTCAAACCAGGGCTCATGCCACGCATCACGGCCCACCGTGCGCGCCGCCAATCGGTGTCAACGACGCTTTTTCGATGGATGCCAAACCGCCGCTTCTTGCCTGAGCAACAAACAAACGACAGTGGGACGGTCAATGGGAGGATAAAGGGCGGTCTATATTCAAATAAAACCAAAATAACTATGCTTTTCACTGATCGGAACGCCGTATCAACCGCACCGGGCGGGGATTGCTACGGGGGCCGCTGAAAACATAGCCATTGTAGAAACTGACGAGCCAGGCCTTGCCGGTAGTGCTTACGCTGGGCGATGACGTCCAGTAATAAGCAGAGTCCGTGTTAGGAAACCAAGTAGCGTTGGCCACCTTGTTACCTGTTTGCGTATTCACCAATCCAAAATCCACCAAGGTTTGCAACTCGGTAGCAGTGGGCAAGCGCCAGTCTGTAAAGCCGCACAAACCTTGTGGTTTGCCGCTGCCGTTGTCCCACTTGTTGACGGCACTGATATAACCGTCGGTGTTGGTCGCCAACCCTATTTGTGAGGACGTGTAGGAACCAGAGGAATCATTGGGGTAGGCCTTGTCAAAATTGGTGTAGCGATTAACCCCAGCACGCGGCTTGGCGCTGTCATTATCGCTGGGCGTACTACTTGCATTGGTGCCATCGGTTTTTACTTCCCATATCCAACCGGTCACGTCGTCTTTGACGCACTCGGTTTTATCGTAATACGTGCCATCACCTTTGGGCACGGCGCTGTAGCTGCGGCGGTTGATGTCGGTACGCATGCCGTCTTGCTGACTACTTAAGCCGGTGGCGGTGGGGCTGGTGCAGCTGACCAAGGTAGGGTCGAGGCTGGTCATCGGGTCATAAGTACCAGTACTCGTTTGGTAACACTTATTGGTTGCTGTTTGAGTAGCGCTGTCCCAGCCTATACCACTGTGAGGCACTTTGCTCAAGCTATCTACCGTCACCGCATACTCTGGGCTGAGTGGACCGGCTCGGCCATCGCTGTAGATCACGGCTTTAAATTTGTAAGGCGTGGTTTGGTAAATCAAGGGTTGGGCGAGTGCCGCACTCCACGTGGTTTGGCCGCCCAGTTGCGCAGCCGTGATTGTGGCCAAGACCGTGCTGCCGTTGTACAAACGCAGCTCTTGCCCGCCGACCAAAGCCGCTGGCAAGTTGTAATCAAATTTGGGTGTGGTGTCAGTGGTTTTGCCGCCGTTGGCAATGGCTTTGAGCGTGGCACCGTTATCGTCTTGCACCCGGGTGATGGTGGGGGATACGAGGCCAAACGTGTCGGTGGCGCTGGAGCTGGAGTCCGAGCTGCCCCCGCAAGCCACCAAGGCGGCAGCCAAGCCGGCAACAGCGCACCAGCGCCAAGAACGTTGGGCGTGGGCTAAAACCACGGAGCGAGGGCTAGAGTGAAAAATGGTCATGCGGACTCCCTAAAAAAAGAAACGGGGATTTAGATTTTTGACAAATTTTATAGCATCGTGCAAGTGCTGCAAGTAATTTTTGTAAATAACTCTTATTTGAACAAGAAATGTGCTGAAAGGTAACGGTGGCGCGCCCCTTTTTCCTACGCAGAAAACTTAGGCGCTGGCTGCACAGCTGCGCTTGATGAAACCCCGCAGTGGTTCATGGTCAATGAAGCGATTGTGTCGGCTGTGATGCAGCGACAAGAAAAGGCCCTCATTGATGCGAGCGTCAGTCCCGGCTGGGTACCCGCCGCCACAACAACCAACGCCGATTTTTTCCAAGAAGCGACCTTGACTTCACCACACTTTGCCTTCCAACTCGCCACACACCGCCACTCAACGACAGTGACTGCGCTTGGGCGCAAAACGCCATCGCATGTTGGAAAGCGATGCACGCCGCTCGGTAGACACCCATTGGGTCAAACCGGTGTTCAAAGGGCTTAAAAGCGTTGCTATCTCGTTGTTTCTTTATGGCATTTGTAATAGGTGCATTGGCCCTGGCACCACATTGGTTCAAGTGCCCTCGGGCTCCACGGCGGTCTCTGAGGCCTATTTCGCTCACTGGCTTGGCCTGCCTTTTGTGGCCGTCATGACGCGCAGTACCCGCACAGAAAAATCAAACGCATCGAACGCGTTGGCGGCCGCTGCGCCTTTGTGGACAGCCCCAACGAAGTCTATGAAGAAGCGGCTCGCACTGCCGCGCACACGAGCGGGCACTACCCCAAGAGAGGCACGCAGGAGCCGACGCTGCCGCCATCGCCGCCGCGCACGTGCTCTCTGAGCGTTTGTTTCGCCGCGTTGGCGCATCCACCGGCACCAACTTTTTTGGTTTGCTCACCATCGCCAACGACTTGATGCAACCAGGCAAAGAAGGCTCATTGGTGAGCTTGATTTGTGACAGCGGCTGCCACTACATCAACACCGACTACAACCCCCAGTGGTTATAAGGCCGGGGCCCTGCCCTCAATGCACGCTCCGCTCAAAGCGGAACTCACCCGGCGCTTGTATCGGGTCTACCTCCACCGGTATCACCGATTTGGGTGCAAACGCCCCTTGCAAAATCAGCTTGGACAGCGGGTTTTCAATGCGCCGCTGAATGGCGCGCTTGAGGGGTCTGGCGCCAAACACCGGGTCAAACCCCACTTTGGCCAATTCGGCCAAGGCCGCGGGCGAAACATCCAGCGTCAACTCCATCTGGGCCAAACGGGTTTTGAGCAAGTCCAGTTGAATGCCGGCAATGGCGGCAATGTGCTGGGCGTCCAAGCCGTGAAACACCACGGTCTCGTCAATGCGGTTCAAAAACTCGGGGCGGAAGTGGTTTTTTAACTCCCCCCACACCGCGTCTTTGATGTCTTCAGCGTCTTGGCCGGCCATGTTTTGAATCATGGCCGAGCCAATGTTGCTGGTCATGACGATGACGGTGTTTTTAAAGTCCACGGTGCGGCCTTGGCCATCGGTCAGGCGGCCATCGTCCAACACTTGCAAGAGCACGTTAAACACATCGGGGTGGGCTTTTTCCACCTCGTCAAACAAAATCACCGCATACGGCTTGCGGCGCACGGCCTCGGTCAAATAACCGCCTTCGTCGTAGCCCACATAACCGGGTGGCGCGCCCAACAAACGGCTGACGGCGTGTTTTTCCATGAATTCGCTCATGTCTATGCGAATCAAATGCTCTTCGCTGTCAAACAAAAAGCTGGCCAACGCTTTGCACAACTCGGTTTTGCCCACACCGGTGGGGCCTAAAAACAAAAACGAACCCGTGGGCCGTTGGGGTCGGACAAGCCTGCGCGCGAGCGGCGTATGGCGTGAGACACGGCCGTGATGGCCTCTTCTTGCCCCACCACGCGCTGGTGCAGTTTGGCCTCCATTTGCAGCAGCTTGTCGCGCTCGCCTTGCATCAGCTTGGCCACGGGGATGCCGGTGGCGCGGGCCACCACCTCGGCAATTTCTTCTGCCCCCCACTTGCGTGCGCAGCAAGCGGTTGCCTTGTGCTTGGCCGCCGGCTTCTTTGGCCTGCGCCTCTTTGAGTTGTTTTTTCCAACTCCGGCAACTGGCCGTATTGCAACTCGGCCACTTTGTTGTAGTCGCCTTTGCGTTTGAGCTCTTCAATTTGAAAGCGCACCCGGTCCATGGCCTCGCGCACCTGGGCCGAGCCTTGGGCTTGGGCTTTTTCGGTTTTCCAAATTTCTTCGTAATCGGCCAGCTCGCGTTGCAGCTTGGTGATTTCTTCTTCCAACAACTCAAAGCGCTTTTGCGAGGCCTCATCATCGGTTTCTTTGCGCACCGCTTCGCGTTCAATTTGTAATTGAATCAAGCGCCGGTCCAGCTTGTCCATGACTTCGGGCTTGGAGTCGATTTCAATCTTGATCTTGGCCGCCGCCTCGTCAATCAAGTCAATCGCCTTGTCGGGCAAAAAGCGGTCGGTGATGTAGCGGTGGCTGAGCTCGGCCGCGGCCACAATGGCCGGGTCGGTGATGTCGACACCGTGGTGCACTTCGTACTTTTCTTGCAAGCCGCGCAAGATGGCAATCGTGGCCTCTACCGACGGCTCGCCCACCACGATTTTTTGAAAACGCCGCTCCAGCGCCGCGTCTTTTTCAATGAATTTTCGGTATTCGTCCAAGGTGGTGGCGCCCACACAATGCAGCTCGCCACGCGCCAGCGCGGGCTTGAGCATGTTGCCCGCGTCCATGGCGCCTTCGGCCTTGCCCGCGCCCACCATGGTGTGCAACTCGTCAATAAAAACAATCACCTGGCCTTCTTCTTTGGCCAGTTCATGGAGCACGGTTTTTAAGCGCTCTTCAAACTCGCCCCGAAACTTGGCGCCGGCCAGCAACGCCGCCATGTCCAAGCTGAGCACACGTTTGCTTTTGAGCGAATCGGGCACTTCACCGGCCACAATGCGCTGGGCCAGACCTTCCACAATGGCGGTTTTGCCCACGCCGGGTTCACCAATCAACACCGGGTTGTTTTTGCTGCGGCGCTGCAACACTTGAATGGCGCGGCGAATTTCATCGTCACGCCCAATCACCGGGTCCAACTTGCCTTGGCGCGCACGCGCCGTCAAATCCAGACAGTATTTTTTTAAGGCTTCGCGCTGGCCTTCGGCTTCGGGGCTGCTCACCGCCTCGCCCCCGCGCACCGCCGTGATCGCCGCCTCCAGGCTTTTGCGGCTCAAACCCTGGCTGCGCGCGACTTCGCCGGCATCGCCTTTGAAGTCGGCCAGCGCCAGCAAAAACAACTCGCTGGCCACGTATTGGTCACCCGCGCTTGATGGCGTCTTTTTCCGCCGCCTGCAACAACGTCACGGTGT
Source organism: Morinoia aosen (assembly GCA_030386875.1). Lineage (NCBI taxonomy): Eukaryota > Metazoa > Arthropoda > Malacostraca > Amphipoda > Talitridae > Morinoia > Morinoia aosen. Next base: position 21,327,410 of record JASJYW010000026.1, read on the forward strand.
CACGCCCCACTTGCACCTGCGCTTGGCCTTGCACCTGGGGCAAGCGCTTGACCGCGCCCTCGGCCGCCGCCAACAAGCCTTGCACATTGACCCCGGCGCGCTGCAGCAGCGCGCGCGGGCCATCGTCTTGCTGCAACATGGCCAGCAACACGTGAACCGGCTCAATATAGGCATGGTCTTTGCCCAAAGCCAAGGTCTGGGCCTCGCTCAAGGCTTCTTGAAATTTGGTGGTGAGTTTGTCTATGCGCATAAAAACGCTCCCGAATCGATTGAACTGTCACCCACGTGGGGCTGTCTGGAGCGTTTTCAAGCCATACCCACCCACCGCATCCGCACCGCCACAGCGCGGTTAGGCCGCAGGCACCAGCCCCCACCGCGCCAGCGCCGCGTCGTCGCTGACACGGGCATCGACCCAGCGCGGGCCGTCGGGGGTGTCTTCTTTTTTCCAAAACGGCGCTTGGGTTTTGAGGCAGTCCATCAAAAACTCGCAGGCTTGAAAGCTCTCGCCGCGGTGGGCGGATGTGACGGCCACCAACACGATTTGGTCTTGGGCCAGCAAACGCCCCCACGCGGTGGATGATGCGCACGCCGCGCAAATCAAAGCGCCGACGGGCTTCGGTCACCATGGCGCCCAAGGCTTTTTCGGTCATGCCGGGGTAGTGTTCCAACTCCAACACGCTCACCGCTTGGCCCTCGTTGCGGTCACGCACCGTGCCAACAAACGTGCACACGGCGCCCACGCCAGCGTCGCTGGCGCGCAGCGCGGCCACTTCGGCGCTGAGGTCAAAGTCTTGTGTTTGTATGGCCACCGTGAACGACATGGCGCCATTGTGGCATTGCCGCCAGGGCTGATCGCACAACTTTGAGGTGAACTTGGGTGTGATACAACACCGGGCACCCCATCACCCGACCGCCCCACCCTTTCATCTCCACAGCATCCACCACCATGACCACCGCCCAAGCCTGCATTTTGATCGCCTGCTTATTGCCTTTTGTCTGCGCCTTAACGGCCAAATCCAAAGGCTTTCAACGCGCAGACAACCGCAACCCGCGCCAATGGTTGGCCACCGCCACCGGCTGGCAAGCGCGCGCCAACGCGGCGCAAAGCAACAGTTTTGAAGCGCTGCCGCTGTTCATTGCCGGGGTGTTGATTGCCGAGCGCTTATCCGCCTCACAACCCCTCATCGACAACTTAGCGCTGGTTTTTGTGGCCGCCCGCGTGGGCTACATCGCCTGCTACGTGGCCGACTGGTCTACCCTGCGCTCTGTGTTGTGGTTCGTGGGCATTGGGGTTAGCGTGGCGCTGTTTTTTATTGGCTAACACCTGCAACAGCAGCCATTCATCAGCCTCCATGAACGCTCGCGTCACCGCCGTGGCAGCCCATGCCGCCCACCATTTTTCTAAAACACCCCAAGCATCCATCACGCTGTTGACCGGCTTGGGCGTGCAAGGTGACGCCCACTGCGGCGAAACGGTGAAACACCGCTCACGCGTGGCGCAAGACCCCACGCAAGCCAATTTGCGGCAAGTGCATTTGATACACAACGAGTTGCTGACCGAGTTGGCCGAACAAGGCTTTGTGGTTGCCCCCGCACAACTGGGTGAGAACATCACCACGGCGGGCATTGATGTGTTGGCTTTGCCGCGCAACACCTTGCTGCACATAGGCCCCACGGCGGTGTTGCGCATCACAGGCCTGCGCAACCCCTGCCCACAAATTCAACACTTTCAAGCCGGTTTGCTGGCGGCCTTGGCCTAC
>JASJYW010000026.1:21329669-21353661 GCA_030386875.1 Morinoia aosen
CATCAATCAAAGCCTCACCCAACATTTGCAGGCCGCCACAAATGCCCAGCACCGCCCCGCCCCGGCCGGCGTGTGCGGCCACGGCGGCGTCCAGGCCTTGGGCGCGCAGCCAGGCCAAATCGGCGCTGGTGTGTTTGGAGCCGGGCAACACAACGGTGTCCGCGCCGACCAAGTCTTGCGGCGTGCGCGCCCACACTAAGCGCAGCCCGCTTTGCTGGCGCAGCGCTTCAAACTCATCCAAATTGCTCACGCGCGGGTAAGCCACCACGGCCACGGTGTGTGCGCCCTGGGGCGGCGTGGCGTCGGGCCGGCCATGGGTGTAAATGCCGTCTTCTTCGGGCAAGCCGTGTTGCCATTGCATGGGAATGGTGGCCACGGTGGGCACGCCGGTTAAGGTTTGTAACTGCTGGGGCGCGGGCGCCAGCAAGGCCGGGTCGCCGCGAAATTTGTTGAGCACAAAGCCATGAATCAAGCGCCGCTCGTGTTCACGCAACAAAGCCCAGGTGCCGTAGAGGTGGGCAAAAACACCGCCACGGTCTATGTCGCTGACCAGCAAACAACGCGCGTTGGCGTGCGCCGCCATGCGCAGGTTGACCACGTCGTCATCGCGCAAGTTGATCTCAGCCGGTGAGCCCGCGCCCTCCAACACGATGACGTCGTGGCTCGCGCGCAAGTCGTCAAACGCTTGTGTGATCACCGGCCACACGCTGGCGCTGCGCCCGCGCCAAGCTTGCTGCGACAAGGCCGTGTTCACTTGCCCCATGAGCACCACTTGGCTGCGTGTGTCGGCCTCGGGTTTGAGCAGCAGCGGGTTCATGCGCACATCGGGCACGGCGCGTGCGGCCAGGGCTTGAAAATACTGGGCACTGCCGATTTCACCGCCCGCCACCACGCGGGCGTTGTTGCTCATGTTTTGCGCTTTAAATGGCGCCACCGTCAAGCCTTGCCGCGCATACCAGCGGCACAAGGCCGTGGCCAGCCAGCTTTTACCGGCCCCGCTGGTGGTGCCCAAAACCATGACACAACGTGCACTCATAACATCACCTTCATACCATCACCGCCACATAGCCACCATACGGCAGGCGCTCACGGGGCCACTGCTGGGCCGAGGTGATGCGCTGCGGCGCTGCTGCACCAGACAAAAACTGCACCGCTGCCACCACACCCGCATGCGTGACCCACACCAACTCAGCCAACGCCAAAGCCTTGGCTTGGTGCAGCGCCGCCGCCACGCGGTCCACCACGGCTTGTGTGCTTTCGCCGCCGCCGACGCGGTGGTGGGCAAAGTCGGCCACCCAGGCATCCACCGCAGCTTGGCCTATGTCGGCCCAGGTTTTCATTTCCCACTGCCCAAAATCCATTTCACGCAAACGCGCATCCCACAAGGGCGCGGGCATGTCGGGGCGCTCTTGCGCCAGCGCCAGGGCCAATTGCCGGGTGCGCTGCAAGGGTGACGCCCAGACCGCACAACCCGGCCCCGGCTGGGGCGCAAAGCGCAACGCCGCCGCTTGCGTGGCCAGCGGGTCGGCGGCCACATCGCTGCGGCCGTAACACAGGCCCGGCGGCAACAACACCGGCGCATGGCGCAGCAGCCACAACTTCATGCCGCCCCCAACCCAGTACCCAAAGCCAACACCAAGCCGGCGTAAAAACCCAGCTCGGCCAATTGCTGCACCGCGCCCAAAGCATCGCCAGTAAAGCCTTGTAAACGCCGCTGCAGCCGCCACGCCAACCAGGCTGCTGCGCCCGCCGCGCACAGCGTGGCCCACAGCAAAACCCACAGCGGCAACCACACGCTGGCCAGCGCCATGGTGGACAGCCACCACAACACCCCCACGCCGACAGCGCGGGCGCTGATGCCGTCGGCCACCGGCTTGGCTTTGGACAGTGCAGCGCCATCGGCGTCTTTCACATCACCCACATAAACCATGCGCCACATCACAAACAAGGGCAACAAACGCGAGGTGGTGTGCGCCGCCCACAAACCCACAAAAGCCCACAGCGCTTGCGCTTGCAGCAACACCACCAACAGCGCCAGTTTCAGCAACAGTGCCAACACCAGCGCCAACACGCCGTAACTGCCCAAGCGAGAATCTTTCATGATGGCCAGCGCCCGCGCGCGTGAGACCGCGCCGCCCAAGCCATCGGCGCAGTCGGCCAGCCCATCTTCATGGAACGCGCCCGTCAACACCACGCCCAACGCCGTGCTCACCAGCACCGCCACCCAGGCGCTGGCGCTGGCATTTTGTGCTGGCAACACCTGCCACACCAACCACAACACCGCCGCCGTGGCCGCGCCCACCAGCGCCCCCACAGCCGGAAAATGCGCCGCACAGGCGCGCAACATGGCGGGCGAATAACCCACCCACTGGGCCAAGCGGCCCGTCACCGGGATGCGGGTGAAAAATTGCAGCGCCAGTAAAAAGTGTCGCAAAAAATCTGCCATACAAGACGCCATCCCAGACAACATCACAGCACCTGCTGGCGTGACACACCCGCCGCTTCAAAACTGGCCATCTCGCACAACACCGCACAAGCCGATACCAACAGCGGCCACGCGAGCGCCGCGCCCGAGCCTTCACCCAAGCGCAAGCCCCAATCCAACAAGGGCTGGGCTTTTAAATGCGCCAACAGGCGCGCATGGCCACGCTCACCCGAGCTGTGCGCAAACACGCAGCGCTGCAACACCGCCGGGCGCAGCGCGGCGGCCACCAACACCGCTGCGGTGGTGATAAATCCATCCACCACCACCACGCGCCGCTGCGCCGCCGCTTGCCACACCGCGCCCACCATGGTGGCGATTTCAAAACCTCCAAAGGCGGCCAAGGCGGCCAGCGGCGCGGTGGCCTGGGCGTGGCGCGCCAGCACTTGCTGCAGCAACGCCGCTTTGCGCTGCACCGCCGCCGCATCCAAACCCGTGCCGGCGCCGGTGCAGTGCTCAATGGCCACGCCCGTCAAACGGCTTTGCAGCAACGCCGCCGCCGAGGTGTTGCCTATGCCCATCTCACCCAACAACACCACGTTGCCCGGCAAATTTCGCACCACGTCAGCGCCGTTGTGCAAAGCCTGCTCACATTGCGCGGCGCTCATGGCGGGTTGAACAAAAGCATCGGCACTGCCCGGCGCTATCTTGCGCAGCAGCAAGCCCGGCTGCGCGGCCAAGTCGGCCTTCACGCCACAATCGACCACCGTCAAACTCAGCCCGTGTTGCCGGGCCAACACATTCACCGCCGCGCCGCCGGCCAAAAAATTGGCCACCATTTGCGCCGTCACCGCGCTGGGATAGGCCGAGACCCCGTGCGCGGCCAAACCGTGATCGGCCGCAAACACCAGCAGTTGCGGCTGCTGCAGTTGCGGCGCGTCACTGCCCAACACTTGGCCTATCTGCAAGGCCAGCGCCTCCAGCCGCCCCAAGGCGCCCACGGGTTTGGTTTTGTTGTCCAGCTTGTGCTGCAAACGCGCCGTCAAGGCCGGGTCGCTGATGTCGTCTATGCGGGGAATGTCAAATGCCATGTTCATGCCTTGATAGGTTGGTTCCTACTTGCACACGCTTGCCTGCACACGCTTGCCATAACGCGTCTTGCGCCGCCGGGGCCAACACCGCCAAGCGCAGCCAACTGGGCAGACCAAACGACTGGGCGTCGCGCAGCTTAATGCCTTGCACACGCAAGGCGGCCAAGCCTTGCGCCAGCGCCGCGTGGTCGGTGCCGTGGTGGGTCTGCGCCACATAAAAAGACGTCACGCTGGGCAGGCAGTGCCAACCCAAATCGGCGCACAGCGCCAGTTGCCGCTGCTTCCACTGGCGCAAGGTGGTTAAGCTGTGCGCCAACCACTGCTGCACCTCGGGCCGTGTCCACGCCAGCAACATGGCTTGCCCGTGCGCGCCGAGCAACCACGACGGTGCCAGCGCATCCAGCTGCGGCAGGTGTGCCACGCCGTGCCCAGGCGCAATCGCATACGCGGCGCGCAGGCCGGTTAAGCCCAAGGCTTTGTTGGGGCTCCACAGTTGCCAAACGCTGTCAAGCTGGTCTGCCGTCAACGTTGGCTCACCCTCCAAACGCAAAGGCCGGTAAGCGCCATCCAACACCAGCGTTTGCGCCGGCCGCAAGGCTTGCACGGTGGCCGCCACATCGGCACAGGCTTGGCCGTGGGGGCTGGAGGGCTCACACGCCCACAGCAAGTCGGCTTGCGCGACGCTGGCCACCGGCAGCAAACCCCAGGCCGCAGCGGCGTGGCGGTAGTCGCCATAACTGTGCCGCGGCCAGTGCACCGTGGCCGTGCGCTGCTGGGCCGCGGCTTGCTGCGCCACCCAGGCGCTGATGCGAAAAATAAACTCACTGGCACTGCCGGCCAACACCACACGCGCCAGCGCCACGCCATGAAACGCGGCCAATTGCTCACGCAGCGCGCGGTAACTGGGGTCGGGGTAGCGGCTGGCATCGGCCTTGGTGACGGCGTGCAGCGCATCGGGGCAAGGCCCACAAGCATTGCTGTTGCTGGAAAAATCGTGCGCCACCGGCCCCAAAGCATCGGGCCCACCGTGTGCACGGGCCCACGCCGGGTCGGCAGCGATTTGATGCGTCACAACATCCATGAAGCCCCCTGCCACACCAACACCCCAGCCACCACACACAAACCCAAGCACAACGCCACGGCGCGTGTGGCCAACTGGCAAGCGCGTAACACATCACCGGCGGCCGCGGCCCGCCCGCTGGCATAAAGCACATACACCCCGGGCTTGCCCAAGCGCACACCCAGCAGCGCAGCCATGGCACCCATGGGCCAACCGCCGTTGGGCGATGGCGTGCGCGCGGCCTCGCGGCGCAAACCGGGCAGCCAAGCACGGCCAGCGGCCCACACCAACAGCGCGGCGGTGCAGCGCGCCGGCAGCCAAGACAACACATCGTCAGCGCGCGCCGCCCATTTGCCCGCCCATTCCCAGCAGCGGCCTGAGCGCTGGCCCCGGTAACCCCACATGGCATCGGCGGTATTGGCAAAGCGGTACAAAGCCGCACCGGGCAAGCCCGCCAGCACAAACCACAGCAGCGGCGCCACCACAGCGTCGTTTAAGTTTTCAGCCAAGGTTTCTATGGCGGTCTCGCGCACTTGCTGGGCATTCAAATGCCTAACATCGCGGCTGCAGAGCATGGCCAAGCGCTCACGCCCGGCCGGCAGCGTGGTTTGCACGGCCGCCTCCACCGCCAACACCTCATCACGCAACATGCGCCAAGACAACAAAGGTTTTAAGGCCAGCCCCAAGCCCACAGCCGCCAGCCACAGCGGCGCTTGCAGCAGCGCCCATTGCAAGCCCCACGCCAGCGCCACCACCGCGCCCGCGCCCACACACCAAGCCCATGCGCCTTGGCCCAACGCCTTGAAGTCAGCCGCTTGTGAACACGCTCCGGCTGGCGCGGCCCAAGCGCCGGCCCAGGCCAAAAAACGCCCCATGCCCACCACCGGGTGCCAGCGCGCTGGCGGCTCGCCCCACACGGCATCAACCAGCATGGCCAGCACCAACGCCAGCACCAACGCCAACACAGCGGTCAACGCGGGCAAGGCCAATACCCCAAGTTGCACGCTTTAGCCCGAATATTTCACCAGGGACGCGCCCGAGTGTGCTGTGCTGCGGTGCGCTGGCAAGGCGCGCCAACGCAGTGGGCTCATGCCCACAAGGAGAAGCAACGCGGCCAGCGCGCCGCAGCGCAGTGCAATCGGGCGCGTAGCGTTCGCTACCCATTGGATCTGCAGCTTATCGCCAAAAAAGTGAGTGTTCATGCGGTGGACCGGGGATAAAAACAGCGACCTGGTGAAATATTCGGGCTAATCCTCAATGCCGCGTTGCGCCGGAACGCCGGCTTTAAACGCGTGTTTGACCATTTGCATCTCGGTCACCGTATCGGCCAGCGCCACAATCTCGCTGGGGCAGCGCCGTCCGGTTAAACACACGTGCACGGGCGCCGGGCGTGTGCGCAGCGTGTGCAACACCTCATCGAGCGGCAACCAGCCGTAAATCAGCGGGTAGGTGATTTCATCAAGCACCACCAAAAACCATTGCCCCGATTCAATCGCCGCCTTGGCGCGTTGCCAACCGTCACGCGCCAGCTGCGCCGAGTGCGCCAAGTCGGCGCTCTTCCAACTGAAGCCATCACCCAAGCCTTCTATGGGTATGCCCAGTTGTTCAAACATGCGGTGCTCACCAAACCGGGCCGTGGGCACTTTCATGAATTGGAAAATCTTCACCGCCTTGCCCCGGCCATGGGCGCGCAAGGCCAGGCCAAAAGCCGCCGTGCTTTTGCCTTTGCCGTCACCCGTGTTCACGAGCACCAGGCCCCGGCGCTCGCCGCTGGGTTTGTCATAAGGCTTGGTCGCTGGCGGTGTTTCTATGTGCATGTGTTGTCCTTCAACGTCAAAGGCAAACCGGCGGCCATCCAGGTCACGCGCGCGCACGCCGCCGCCAAGGCCTGGTTCATGTGTCCGTGGGCGTCCACAAAAGCGCGCACCTCGCGCCCCATGGGAATCACGCCCAAACTGATTTCGTTGCTGACCAACACCACCGGGCCGGCGGCGCTCTGCAGCGCCTGCAACACGCCAGCCAGCGGGACTTGCGGCGTTTGTGTTGCTTCAGCGGCCTCGGTCTCCAGCGGCATCAACCAATTGCTCAGCCACAGCGTCATGCAATCAACCACCAACAACGCCGAAGGGCGGCTGTGTTGGCTTATGGCTTGGGCCAGATGCAACGGCTCTTCCAGCGTGCCCAGGGTCGGCAAGCCGATGGCGCGGTCGCGCTGGTGGCGGCTGATGCGCGCGCGCATTTCGTCGTCACCGGCTTGCGCCGTGGCCACCCACAGCGCTTGGTGCGTGGGCGATTGCGCCAGCCACTGCTGCGCCAGCGCCTCGGCCCGGCGCGACTTGCCGCTTTTTTGCCCGCCCACAATCAATTCGCTGCAGGCCACGGTCATGGCCTCAGACGGAAGTTTCATGTTGGGCAGAGGTTTCATGGTGTTACTTTTTCTTTTTGCAGATGCGGCAACGCCACCCATTGCCCGGCCACGGCTTGTATGCGCAAGCGCTGCTCAAACACGGCCTCCAGCGCGGCGTGGGTGGCGGCGTCTGCGCTGGCGCCGTGGTGGCAGACGCGGCCGGCTTGCATCACCAACACCTCATCGGCGTGCAAAGCCAAACCAATTTCATGCAACACGCTGACAACGGTGTGGCCTTGCTGCACCAGCGTGCGCACCAGTTGCAGCCAATCGGCTTGGTGCGGCGGATCCAAATTGGCCAGCGGCTCGTCCATCAACAACACCGGCGCTTGCACCGCCAACGCCCGCGCCAGCAACACACGCTGGCGTTCACCGCCGGAGAGCGCGCCCAGCGCGCGTTCGCGCCAAGCCCACGCTTGTGTGGTGTGCAAGGCTTGCTCCACCGCCGCATGGTCGGCGCGGCTGGCCGCGCCCAGCCAAGGCTGGTGAGGAAAACGCCCGAGCATGACCACGTCGTACACACGCAAGTCATCACCGGCCTCTTGGTTTTGGCCCAGCCACGCCACGTGTTGCGCGCGCGCGCGGCGCGACCACTGCGCCAAGGGCTTGCCCTCTAACATCACCGCGCCGGGCGGCACTGGCAACAAACCGGCCAAGGCCCGCAGCAGTGTGGATTTGCCCGCGCCGTTGGGCCCCACCACGCTGGTCCAGCGCCCACGCGGCAGCCGCACATCGACGTCGTGCAACACCGCTTGTGCGCCTAAGCGCAGGTGCAAGCCGCGCACCTCAAACACGGTGGGGTTGGCCGTGTTCATAGTGCAGCCGCCGCCGTGCGGCGGTGCATCAAGTAGAGCAAATAACTGCCGCCCAACACGGCGGTGAGCACGCCCACCGGCAACTCTTGTGGGGCAATCACCCAGCGCGCCAACACATCGGCCACCAGCAACAACAAGCCACCCATGGCGCTGCTGAGCAACACCAAACGGTCGTGTGTGGTTTTGAGCAGCGAGCGCACCACATGGGGCGATGCCAAACCGACAAACGCAATCAACCCGGTTTGCGCCACCGCAGCGCCGGTGGCCAAGGCCAAGGCGGCCACCAACAACACACGCACCCCGCCCAGCGGCAAGCCCAAGCTCAAGGCCGTGGCCTCACCCAAGGCCAAACCATCGAGCGCGCGGCCCAGAGCCACCGCCACCAACAGCGTGGCCAACAAAGCCAGCGCCATCACGCCGCACGCGGGCCAGCCCACAAAACCGGTGCTGCCCAACATAAAACCTTGCATGGCTTGCAACACATCGGGCGAGGCAATGGTCAACACATCACGCGCCGCGCCCAACACCACGCCCACAATGACGCCGGCCAGCAGCAAGCGCAGCGTGTGCAACACACCGCGTGCCAATGCCAGCGTCAACGCCACGCCCAACACGGCGCCGGCAGCGGCCGCGCCCGTGAGGCCCAAGCGCACCAACCACTGTGTGGCCAGCGCCGAAGTGCCCCACAACACCAAGGCCAGCGCCACGCCCAAGGCCGCACCCGAGGCGCTGCCGAGCAAATACGGATCGGCCAAGGGGTTGCGAAACAAGCCTTGCGCCACCGCCCCGGCCAAGCCCAGCAAAGCGCCGGCCAGCCACGCGCCCACGGTGCGCGGCAAGCGTATGTCCCACACAATTTGCCAGGCCACAAGGTCTTGCCGGGCTTGCCACAAGCTGTCAAAACCGGTGCTGCCCACGCTGGCCCCCACCAGCAAGGCCAGCCCTGTAACCAGCAACAAGGCGGCCAGCAAAGCCGCAGGCGTGCGCAGCTTCATGGCAGACCTTTTTCGCTGACGCAGCGGGCCATCAAGCGCGCCGCTTCGGCCATGCGTGGGCCGGGGCGCACCAACACATCGGACTCATCCACCGAGAACACGCACACGCGCTGCTGGCGCAGCGCACGCAAGCCACTCCAGCCGGGGCGCTGCGCCAGCCCGGTGGCGTTGCGCTCGCCAATCATGATGAGGTCGGGGTCGGCGCGCACCACGTATTCGGGGTTGATGCGCGGGAACGGCCCCAGCTCGGGCGTCACAATGTTGCGCAGCCCCAGCCGCGCCAGGGTCTCGCCCATGAAGGACTGTGGCCCGGCGGCGTAACCGCCGCTGCTCACCTCGTAATACACCCGCAGGCCACGCAGGCGCGGCGGCAGCGCTTGGGCCACGGCGTTCACATCGGCCTCTAAGCGCGACCACAGCGCGGGCGCGTTGGCCACGCCCAGCGCCGTGCCCAGCAAGCCCATGACGCGCTGGGCATCGCGTGTGCTTTTGGGCTCCAACGCCATCACCGTCACGCCCAATGTGCGCAAGCGTTGCACCGCACGCGATGAAGTGGCCAGCAAGACCAAATCAGGCTTGAGCGCCACAATGGCTTCTATGTTGGGGTCTAGCCCGCCGCCCACAAGCGGCAAGGTTTTGACCTGCGCCGGCCAGTTGGAATAACGGTCCACCCCCACCAAGCGCTGGCATTGGTTTAAGGCGCACACGGTTTCGGTGAGCGAGGGCAACAAACTCACAATGCGCTGCGGCGGCGCGGGCAACTGCAGCATGTGGCCGCTGTCGTCGCGCAGCGTAATGGGGGCGGGGTTTTGTACGGAGTTTGGTGCAAGACTTTGTGCCAAGGCCCAGCCACTGAACCAGCACAAGAGCAGCAAAAAAACAGCGGCGTTACGTCTTGCCATGGTTTTGTCCCCAGTCCATGATGATGCGGTGCAATTGCTCCAGTCCGTCGGTTAAAGCCGCGGGGCCGGGCTGCAAAATGTCGGCCGATTTGATTTCAAACACCTGCGCGTTTTGCACCGCTGGCACGGCTTGCCAGCCTGGGCGGGCAGCGACTTTTTCAGGTCGGAATTTTTTGCCGCACCACGAGCCAATGATGATGTCGGGCGCGCGGCGCACAATCTCATTCGCATCGGCAATGATGCGGTTTTTGCCCAAGGCTTGTGTGGCCAACTCGGGAAAACAATCGTCGCCGCCGGCCACGCCCATCAACTCCGAAACCCAGCGTATGGCGCTGATGGGCGGCTCGTCCCATTCTTCAAAATACACCCGGGGGCGGCGCGGCAGCGCGCTGGCAGCGGCGGTGATGGCCGCTATGCGCGCTTGGGTGCGTGCCATCCAGGCCTGGCCTTGATCGGCCTCGTCCACCATGGCCGCCACTTGGTAGAGCATGTCAAAAATCTGCGCCACGCTGCGCTGGTTGAACACCGTCACTTGCACGCCAGCGCGTATCAAAGCGGCGGCAATGTCGGCTTGTAAATCGGAAAAGCCCAACACGCAGTCGGGCTTTAGCGCCAAAATTTTGTCTATCTTGGCACTTAAAAACGCGCTGACTTTTGGCTTGTCCAAACGCGCTTGGCGCGGGCGCACGGTGTAGCCCGAAATGCCCACAATGCGCGCTTGCTGGCCGAGGATGTACAACCACTCGGTGGTCTCCTCGGTCAGGCACACGATGCGTTGTGGGCCGCGCTTCATGTTTAACCTAGGTTTAAGGCTTCCAGCGCAGCGTGACAAAAATGCCGCGCCCGGGTTGGTTGTAGCCACGCGCGGTTTCATACGCGGCGTTGGTGAGGTTGCGCAACTGGGTTTGCAGCGTCCAGCTTTTGTTGATGCTGTATTCGGCGCTTAAGTCCAGCGTGGTGTAGGCCTTGAGCGCAAAGCGGTTGCTGGTGTCGTCAAAGCGGTCGCCCACGTGCATCAGCGATGCGCCCAGCTTCCAAGCGTCCAGCCGATAGTTGGCACCCAGTGACAACACCTGATCGCTGCGCCGTGGCAGTTGCGCGCCCGTGAGCACGTTGCGCGGCTTCATGGCGTCATACGAGGCGTTCATGTCCCAATTGCCAAAACGCCCTTGGTAACTCAGCGTCCAGCCCTGGATGCGCGCGCGCGGCACGTTCACCGGAGCACGGCCCGAGGTGATGAAGCCGCGTACCTTGTTGTCAAAATAAACCAGCTTGACGCTGTGGCCGGCATCCGACCAGCTCACGCCCACGTCGGTGTTTTTGCCGCGCTCGGACTGCAGCAAGGGGTTGCCGTAACTGGGGTAATACAGTTGGTTAAACGAGGGCGCCACAAACGTGGTGCCGTGCGAGGCAAAAGCGCGCAGCGTGGGCGTGATTTTGTAGCCATAACCCACAAAACCCGTGGTGTTGCGCCCAAACTGGGAGTTGCGGTCTGAGCGCAGGTTGAGCTGCCAATTGTGCGACCCCGCTTCGCCGTTGAGGCCCACAAACACCGCGCCGGCCGTGCGCCGGGTCACGTCGTAAGCGGTGGTGCTGCTCACTTGCTGCGTCAACTGCTCCAGCCCCAACAAGGCCACGCCCAGCGGGGTGTCGACATCGTTTTGCCACAGCACTTGGGTCTGCGTGGTTTTGAACTCGCTGGGCATGTAGGCGGACACGATGTCGTTAGAAGCATCCTCACTGCGCGCCACGCGCAGCTGCGTCGTCCACCCCGGTGTGACTTTGCCCATCACACCCAAACGCCCCACTTGGCTGATGACGTGGCTGCGGGTGTCGCGGCCTGGGCCGTCGTCAAAATGCGCCGTGCCATCGGCGCGCAACAGGCCGGCATCCACTTGCCAATCTGGCGCCACTTGCAGCCCCAACGAGGCGTTGATGGAGCGCTGACGAAACGGGTCGCGGTCGGCGTTGTAATTGCCGTATTGCACCGTGGGGTTGGTGGCCGAGAAGCTGCCGTCGTTTAACGCACTCACATCCACCGCATAACGCACCGGGCCTTGTGAGCCACTCAAACCCGCACCCACTTGCGAAAAACCGTCACTGCCCACGGAAACAAAGGCGCTGGGGTGAAAGCCGGTTTGGCCTTTGCGGGTGAAAATTTGCACCACACCGCCCACCGCATCGCTGCCGTACAACGATGAGGCCGGGCCTTTGAGCACTTCAATGCGCTCTATGGCCTCCATGGGCAGGTTGCTCCACACCGGTTGGCCCGTGGTGGCCGAGCCATAACGCACACCGTCTATCAACAAAATGGTGTGGCGCGATTCGGCACCACGAATAAAAACACCACCGCTGGTGCCGCGCCCGCCATTAAAAGCCAGCTGCACACCGGCGACGCGGGCCAACACCTCGGGCAAGGTGCGCCCAGGCATGCGCTCCAAGTCGGCGCGCTCAATCACCGTCACATCGCTGACCAACTGGTCGGTGCGGGTGACGGTGCGGGTGGCCGTGACCACGGTTTCTGGCAAAGCAGCGCCAGGGGTTTGAGCGAAGGCGGGCACAGCGGCGCACAGCAGCGCCGCAGGGGCGGCATGACGCCAGGAAAAGACACGGGTTTTCATAAAAAGAAGCCACAGACAAAAAGCCCTCACCGTCTTCCCCGACGGTGCATGGGCATTACAGCGTTGACACTTTTGCAAGCGACAACACCACCTTGTTGGCCGGTATCCGGGCTGACGGCGCCAAAGTCATCGCCTTCCCAGGCGCGCGTGAGGCGCACCCAGTGGCTTGATGACCGTAGGTCGTGGGGTGTATCACCACACAACCGGCCGCTTACCGTTGCGGGGGCAGCGCTGGTTAAAGGCTTGTGAGGATCACGGCCTTGCCCAGCTTCCCGTTGAACTGCGCCCAAAGAGCTTGAGCGCGAGCACCAACAGAGGCGCATTGTAGGCCCAGTGCGGTGGCGTTTTTTTTGCCGCTGGTTTTGCATCGGCTGTAGAGGCGGGGTTTGTGGGGGCGGGTTTTGTACGGGCGGGTTTTAAACCCGCCCCTACGCGGCCCCTCACACGACCACAATCCCAGCCACTACAATGACACCCCAAATGGCCGCACCCAACCTCATCCAACAGCTTGCCGAGCGCATTGAGCGCTTGCTTTTGCGCCACGACGAATTGCGCCGCACCAACCAACTGTTGGCCGAGCAAGTGCAAGCACTCAGCAGCGAACGTGATTTGCTCAAATCACGCCTGAGCGCCGCGCGCCAGCGCATTGATGCACTCATAGACAAGCTGCCCGCCAGCCCACAGGACGGCGCATGAACGACGTTAGCCACCCCAACGCTGCAGCCACCACGGCTGCCCCCACCCGGCAAATCGACGCCGAAATCATGGGCCACACCTACCGCCTGGCCTGCCCCGACGGCGGCGAAGCCGCGCTGCGCGCGGCCGTGAGCAAAGTGGACGCGGCCATGTGCGAGATACGCGATGCCGGCAAAGTCAAAACACGCGAGCGCATTGCCGTGTTGTCGGCCCTGAACATGGCGTTTGCCTTGGCCGCGCAGCCAGTGGCGGCGTATTACGCCAACCCGTCGGCAACCGGCACCGCCCCGCCCGACGACGCCGAAGGCCAAGCCCGTTTGAACGACTTATTGGCCCGCTTAGACCAAGCTTTAGAAGACGACGGGCAGTTGCTCTAAAGCCTCGCGCCCCACTCAGGGCAAAGCCGCTCTACAATCACCCGGTCTGCAGTGCGCGCCGGGCTTTATATTTCCTTGAACCAATGCTCTCTGAGCCCGGGCTTGGTACATTGCGTGGTGGGTGTGAGCGTCTCGCGTCAGACGAACCCGAAGCCCCGCTGCCCTCGCCCACCTGAACCCCGTGTTCAGGATGACGGTCCGGCGGCACTTGCAGACACCCTTTTTTTCTTCCACCGCTACAGCCGCTTGACCGGTGCAGCCGCCCGGCACACGGGCCTGCCGCGCCGCTTCTGGGCACCTGCGGTGGCCTTTGTGTTTTGATCACCCCCTCATCCATGGAACTGACACCGCTTTTAATTGCCGAGCTGGCCACGCTGGGCTTGTTCACGGGTTTTCTCGCTGGCCTTTTGGGCATAGGCGGCGGCATGTTGTTGGTGCCTTTTCTCACCTACATACTCTCTAGCCGCGGCGTTGCGCCCGAGCTGTCGGTCAAGCTCGCCATTGCCACTTCCATGGCCACCATTGTGTTCACATCACTCTCTAGCGTGCGCGCCCACCACAAGCGCGGCGCGGTGCGCTGGGACATCGTCAAACGCTTGGCCCCCGGCATTGTGCTGGGCGCCATGGTGGCCAGCCTGGGCGTGTTTGCCTTGCTCAAAGGCTCCTGGTTGGCTTTGTTTTTTGCGGCCTTTGTCACTTTCTCAGGCACCCAAATGCTGTTGGACAAAAAACCCGCCGCCACCCGCACCTTGCCCGGCACCGCGGGCTTGCTGGGTGCCGGTGGCGGCATTGGCTTTTTATCGGGCTTGGTGGGCGCAGGCGGCGGCTTTGTCAGCGTGCCGTTCATGACGTGGTGCAACGTGGCCATACACAACGCCGTGGCCACCAGCGCCGCCTTGGGCTTCCCCATTGCGCTGTCCAACGCACTGGGTTATGTCATCTCAGGCCAAAGCGAGCCGGGCTTGCCCGCTGGCTCTTGGGGTTACATCTACGTGCCGGCCTTGGTCACCATTGCCACCGCCAGCGTATTGACCGCGCCCTTGGGCGCCAAAGCCACGCACGCACTGCCGGTCAAACAACTCAAACGCGTGTTTGCCGTGCTGTTGTTTTTGCTGGCCGCTTACATGTTGTACCGCGGCTTGGCGGGATAAGACTTAACAGCGGTCAGGCTTGATCGCTGGCAGTTAACCCAATGGCCGGTCACTGACGACCATGCCATCGGCATCGGCGTACAGCCAATCGCCGGGCGCACCCACACGCCTTGAATGCGCACCGGCACATCGCGCTGCCCTTGGCCGCGCCGCTCGGTGGGCAGCGGCATGGGGGCCAAAGCGCGTAGGCCCACATCACACACCGCCAACCTCGGCCACATCACGCACACAACCATCAATCACACACCGCCCAGCCATTGCGCGCCGCCGCCGCGCCCAAATTGCCGCCGAGCAAAGCGCGGCGCAACGAGCCACCACCATCCACCACCAACACACGGCCTTCGCCCGGGCTTTCCACCGCCGCTTTGACCACGCTGTTGTCCTCAAAACACTGGGCCGTGACCACCGGGCCAGCAAACACCAGCCGCGCGCCAAAGTCACGAAAAACCGGTGGCAAAACGCGGAATGCCCCGCTGGTATCGCCCCTTGTGGGCATCGCATAAATCGGTGGTGGCCAGCACAGTCATAACAAGAACTCAGGTTTAAGGTTTAACCAAGCGCGCCAGGGTTTGGCGGAATTTATGCACCTTGGGCGCCACCACGGCCACGCAATAGCCTTGGCTGGGGTGCTTCAAAAAATAACCTTGGTGCGAATCTTCAGCCGGCCAGTAATTGGCCACGGGCAACAACTCCGTCACCACCGGCGCATCAAACAAACGCTGCGCCTGCAACTCTTGCAAAAAGCCTTGCGCAATATCGCGCTGCGCCTCGGTGTGCCAATAAATCCCACTGCGGTATTGCGTTCCCACATCATGGCCTTGGCGGTTCAGCGTGGTCGGGTCGTGCACCGCAAAAAAAACACCTGCAACAACTCATGCAAGCTCACCTGCTGCGTGTCGTACACCACCCGCACCACCTCCGCATGGCCGCTCTCACCCGTGCACACTTGCTCATAACTGGGCTGGGCCACATGGCCATTGCTGTAGCCCGACTCCACCCTCCAGCACACCACGCACGCGGTCAAAACACCGCCTCTGTGCACCAAAAACAGCCGCCGGCTAGGGTGATGGTTGCTGTGTTTTTATTCATAAGGGGTTCAGTTCAGTCAAAGATTCACAAAAATCAAACGGTAGCTTCACGGCCATCCATAGCCTTAAAACCGCGCAGCGAATGCATAGCCTACCACTGCAGCCGCCGCACCAATGGCCTCACAAATGGCCGGAGGCCAAGGCCAAGCCCATACAAATCAAGATTTGTATTTCCATTTAACAGGCCTATTAATTTGTAAACCGAATAAACAGCATTTGATTTGTATGCATGAGTTCACCCCCCGCACCGCCGAGCAATTGCCCGCTCTGCTTCAAGCCTTTCGCAAAGAAGCGGGGTTGACCCAGAAAGAGGGTGGCGCTGCGTTTGGGCGTCACACAGCAAACCTATTCGGCTTTGGAGCGCAATGCCGAGACGGTGGGCGCGGCGCGGTTGCTCAAGCTGTTGGGCATCTTGGGAGTGGATGTGGTATTGCGCCCAACGGGGCAACAGGCCACGGCACCTGCCGTCAAACCCGCCAACACCACCTGGTAACGCCATGGGCCGCCGCTCACACGCCCGCGCACTCAATCTGTGGATGAACCACCACTTTGTCGGCACATGGACCCTGGCTGCGGGCGATGAGTCTTTGCACTACGACGAGGCTTGGGTGCGCTCGGCCAAACGGGCGCCCGCTGTCGCTATCACTGCCTTTTAAACCTGGCAACCCGCCACACCGTGGCATGGCCGTCAAAGCCTACTTTGAAAACCTGCTGCCCGACAGCCAAGCCATACGCGCACGGGTGGCCAGTCGCTACAAAGCAGACTCCACCGCCGCTTTCGACTTGCTTGAACAAGTTGGCCGCGACTGCGTGGGGGCCTTGCAATTGCTCCCACCCGGCACCCAGCCCAAGGGCACGCTCAAAGCCCAAGGCACGCCATTGACCGACGCACAAGTGGCCCGTCTGCTGCACAGCAGTGTCGCAGCGCCCGGTGCGCTGACGCCGGAGCACGATGAAGACTTTCGCATCTCCCTTGCCGGCGCCCAAGAAAAAACCGCGCTGCTGCACCTGAATGGCCAGTGGTGCCGCCCCCCTGGGCGAGACGCCCACCACACACATCTTCAAACTGCCCATGGGCTTGGTGGGTGGCCTGCAATACGACTTGAGCGACTCCCTGAAAACGAATGGCTGTGCGCTGTCATCCTGCACGCCTACGGGCTGCCCGTGGCGCCTTGTGAAATCTGGACATTTGACGGCGTCAAAGCCTTGGTCGTTGAACGCTTTGACCGCCGCTGGCAGTCAGCCGGCCGGGCGCTTAAATTGTTGCGCCTGCCGCAAGAGGACATGTGCCAAGCCACCGGCACCCCGCCTCACCTGAAATACGAAGCCGACGGCGGACCCGGTGTTGAACCGCATCATGGCACTGCTCAACAGCTCGACCCAACGCGACCTGGACAAGCGCCGCTTCTTCCAAGCCCAACTGCTGTTTTGGATGCTGTGCGCCACAGACGGTCACGCCAAAAATTTCAGCCTCGTCATAGACCCCACAAGGCAGTTACCACCTGGCACCGCTGTACGAACGTTTTATCGGCCTACCCCATCTTGGGCGAGGCGCCTGGAAAATTGTCACCCTTCAAAGCCAAACTGGCCATGGCCGTGCGGGCCACCAACCCACACTGGAAAGTGCGCGACATTCAACACCGACACTGGCTGGCCTTGGGCACACGCCACGGCGTCATCACCGCCGACGGGCGGCCCACGCCTTTTGTGATTGATGAACTGGTGCAACAAACGCCCGACGTCATCAACCGCGTGCGTCAACACCTGCCCAACAACTTTCCCATGACGTTGGCCGACTGTGTTTTAGAGGGCTTGCAGGCGGCGGCGAAGCGGTTGAGGGTTTGATTCAGTTCCTGTTGATTCCCCCTCACACTCACGAGCACAGCCTCTCAAACATCAATATTCGCCCTCCGCAGTGCATTGGCATCAATGGACACCCGGCGTAAAAATATCATCACACCAGCAGATCCAATGTGGCTTTTGTAGTTTATGAAGACATGGTTCAGACCCAGCGTCCTTCAGACAGAACTTCCGTTGCGTAATGGTGCATGGATATGAACCGCGTCAGCTCCGGCACGCGCATCGCCTACCTATGACACGCTAACCCTTGGCAATTCATCCCGACACAAGGGCCGTAATAGTGCGCGCTCAAACCCTGTCAATCCTGGGATATCAACGGTTCGACGCTCCGCCAAAGCGGCAAGTGCCTCGTCAAGCGTTTGTGGATTTTTAAGCAATGGCACGATTTTCTCGCCGAGTTGAAGCGGCACACCATTACTCATCAAGGGCAATGATGACCGGGTTCATGAACAGTGACTCCATTTGTCCGCAGAAGAAACCGTAGTCTCCGGGGGGCCTGGAGTGCTTGATCAGAACTTCGCGCTGAATGCGGTTTACCGCACTCATAAGACGAGGTGCCTTGAAGCCGAGCCATTGCCGAGCAAATTCGAGAAATTCTTCAAGCGCCCTCGTCTGCATCCTCCCCAGACTTCCCACTCAATGCCTTACGCAACTGGACAGCGAAACTCGGTTGCATGCGGTATTGGTTGACTTTGTACTTTAGCTGCTTGGCAGTGAAGACGCCGGCGAGCCCCTTAACCTTGAAGTGTCGCCAGGCAAGGTCAAACACTGCGAGCATTTGGTCGCCGGTCGGGCGTCCCGTCCATGAAAGCCGTGGAACGAGGCTGTCCATATCAGCCTCAATCTCGCGCGCCAACCCAATCTGCGCCCACGGCTCAAGACCTACATTCTGCTTGATGGTCTCCAGCGAAAGCGAATCCTGCTCCCATATCTGCCGCATCCGCTGCGTAGCGCTTGAGGCGAGGTCGTTTTCTTCAAGCTGAACCAGCAAGGCATCCGGTGCATTGTCATTCTGAGTAAACACAGGGACGTCAACGAATTCAAGCTCCTTCTGAGGCGGGTCGTTGAACAGATACACATGCCCAACGTAGTGCTTCCACATTCGGCCAGAGCGCCCACGGATATTGTTGAATGTGAAGAAGTCGTACTTCTTGCGGTTGATGGTATTGTCCGCCACGACTACGTTGCGAGCTGCGGTGTTCTCACCTTCGATGAGCGTGGATGTGCAGACCAGATAGTCAAGGTACCCACCATTAAACAGCCGTACAAGCATCTGCGCGATTGAGCGCGGTAGCTTGCCGTGGTGGATACCAACCCCAGCCTTGAGCGTTTTCACCAGACCCCACTTGGGGCTGTAGTTTGTGCTCAGCCAAGCTATGGCACCCTTCAACGTGGCCTTGGCCTCAAAGCCCTTGTGGACTTCCGCAACGGCTTTGCCAAGTTTTCTGGCCCTTTTCACAGAACCGCTAAAAACCAGCGTTGGTCCCGTGAGCTGCGGCACAAGCTTCTTCAAACGCACCATCTCGTCGCCACCGGGAGGTACCATGTGCGTCTCGGATGCCACCGTGCTGAATTCCGTTCTGATGAACGAGCAGCGGTAATTCGCACCAAATCCGTCCGGAAGTTCGTTGATGTTAGGGCCAAGCATGTAGAACTGCTTGGCCTGCTTAACGAGGCGATAGAACGCGTGGTTCAGCAGAACCGCGCGCTCGTTACCCTCACCAGCATCCTCGATTTGGAGTTTGTAAAACTCGTCGATAACGAAGAAGTCGATCTGCTTGATATGCGGATTTTCGACGACGCGCTCTTGCGTGTGGACGAAAATATTCCGCTCAGCAGGCTGCTGACTCAGGTGCGTAATCACTTTGTATTGATTGCGAAAACGCATCAACCGTCGTCGAGTCTCATCTACCAAAGCCAACGTCGGAACCACAACGACGATGTTGCGATGTAGCCCGCTGGCGACCACAGCGTCGATGATGAGGCTTTTTCCCGAAACTCGTTGGCGCACTCAGGATGACGCTCCTTCCTACCATCAGCTCTCGATACACCTCAGCCTGCTTGGTGGTAAAGACGACTCCATCAGGCATTGAATCGGGGCGGTGCGTCTCCGTGGCAATCTGTGCAGTGACGCTGGCGGCCTTAGTGTCAAGATAAGGAAAAAGCCCGACACTGCGAAGCAGCGTCTGCACGAGAGGAGCGTACGGAGCAAACACATTTTTGTGCTCCAGTACCCGAATCAACAACTCGCGCGCCGACTGAAGTTGCTCCTCGTTATCAGCCAGGGAGGTATAGGACGACAGTTGTGCCAAAAAATCGAACGCATCCAACTGCTCGCGCCGACCGAGCGCATCCAACGAGTTTCGAAGTTCGGTGTAGCTCACAAGTCTTGAGCCGCCTTCAGGCGCTTGTGCAGTTGAGCAAGTAAGTCATCCTTGCTTGCCATGGGGAAAAGGAACAGTTCGATACGAACCTTCGTGACACTATTTTTGGCAACAAATTTCTGATAATTCGTGGTCAACTCAGCCTCCAGCGCTGCCTTGTATTGCGCAGAGACCTGCGAGAAGCTTTTGACCGTCGAGCTGTCATATGTGAGGAGTACGGGGACCACGATGGCAGTCACGATTTCATCAAGCGACCGATTTCGATGAAGAAGGGCTTTAACCTTCGCTGTACCACCCCAACTCGGATCAAGTTTGTTGGTGATGAGGGCAAACTCCTTTTTAAGGTAGTCATCCTGGAAATGCGCCTCAAGCTCTGGCACTACATCCGCGATTGCCTTTGTAAGGGTTTTTGTAGAACTTAACCTCCCCGAGCCAGAGCTCCAGGTCATCCTGAGTGGCTAGGACGTGTACAGCATCAAAACCCTTGACCGTATTGTTGGCGACGTCCTTGAAGTAGATTTTGCTGATCGCGGCCTCGGTTCCGATGACCTCCCGCATCAAGAGCGTGCAAAATGAGTTCTCCAAACTCACCGCGACGGTCATACTTGTCGGTGTCATAAACGATTTGCGCAGCCTTGCGTAGCTGGCTGACCAAATTCGTATCGTTGATGGACTCGCGCTCCGAGAATGAAAGTGCGAACTCAGGCAGCCACTCCATCAAATACCGCGATAGCTGCTCGGCACGCCACACCCCCGACTCATACCCTGCGCACACGCCATGCAACTTGGGCTTCAACGGCAGTTGATGGCAGTGGATGCTAAAGAACGGAACTATAGCTTTGCTTACGCGAACGTTCATCCACATCAATTGCTATTAACAACACACGAAATCGACCTATAGACCTCTCACCTTATGCCTCGTCAACTCCCCCTCACACATCAATATTCGCCGCCCGCAGCGCATTGGTTTCAATGAACACCCGGCGCGGTTCGACTTCGTCGCCCATGAGCATGGTGAAGGACTTTGTCGGCTTCTATAGCGTCTTCGATTTGCACGCGCAGCAGGCGGCGCACGGTGGGGTCCATGGTGGTTTCCCACAGTTGCTCGGGGTTCATTTCGCCCAGGCCTTTGTAGCGTTGGCGGCTGGTGGTGCGTTCGGCTTCGGCTATCAGCCAGTGCATGGCTTCGCGGAAGTCACTCACGCGTTGTTCGCGGCGGCGTTCGCCTTCGCCCGGCGGGGCCACGGTGGCACCTTCGCCCAGCAGGCCGCGGAAGGTGTTGGCGGCGTCGGCCAAGGCGGCGTAGTCGGCGCCGTGGGCAAAGTCTTGTGTGAGCACGCTGCTTTTGACGTTGCCGTGGTGGTGGCGGCTGATGCGCAACAGCGGTTTGTCGGTGCGCACGTCAAATTCGGTCCCCGCCACTTCGGCGGGCACGCCGGTGGTGGTGAGTTCGCGCAAGGCCACTTGCAGTGCGGCGGCGCTGGTTTCGGCCCTCGGCCATGTTGTCCAGCTTTAACACCACGCCGGCGGCGATGGCGCGCAAGGCTTCAAAGTCCATGAAGGTGGACAAGCGGGTGATGACGTTTTCGGCCACTTGGTGTTTGCGGGCCAGGGTCGCTCAAGGCTTCGCCGCTTAAGGTGTTGGGCTTGGCACCGCCGGTGGAGACTTCGGCGTCTTTGAGCGCCACGCGCAGCAAAAAGGCGTCCAGCGCGGGGCTGTCTTTGAGGTATTGCTCTTCTTTGCCCACTTTCACTTTGTACAGCGGCGGCTGGGCAATGTAGATGTGGCCGCGCTCAACCAGCTCGGGCATTTGGCGGTAGAAGAAGGTCAGCAGCAAGGTGCGGATGTGGGCGCCGTCGACGTCGGCGTCGGTCATGATGATGATGCGGTGGTAGCGCAGTTTGTCGATGTTGAAGTCGTCGGCGCCCGCTTTTTTGCCTTTGGGGCTGAATTCGTCCACGCTGGCTTTGCCAATGCCGGTGCCCAAGGGCGGTGATGAGGGTGAGGATTTCGTTGCTGGTCAGCAGTTTTTCGTAGCGCGCTTTTTCCACGTTCAAAATCTTGCCGCGCAAGGGCAAGATGGCTTGGAATTTGCGGTCACGCCCCTTGTTTGGCGGAGCCGCCAGCGGAGTCACCCTCGACGATGTAAATCTCGCTTTGCGCGGGGGTCTTTTTCTTGGCAGTCGGCCAGTTTGCCGGGCAAGCCCATGCCGTCTAACACGCCTTTGCGGCGCGTCATCTCACGCGCTTTGCGGGCGGCTTCGCGGGCGCGGGCGGCGTCCACAATTTTGCTGCACAAAATTTTGGCGTCGGTGGGGGCGTTCTTCCAAATACTCGGCCAGGGCTTTGGCCACAATGTCTTCCACCGGTGCGCGCACTTCGGATGAGACCAGTTTGTCTTTGGTTTGGCTGCTGAATTTGGGCTCGGGCACTTTGACCGAGAGCACGCAGCACAAGCCTTCGCGCATGTCGTCGCCGCTGACTTCAACTTTGGCTTTTTTGGCAAAGTCCGTTGCTTTCTATGTATTTGCCAATCACCCGCGTCATGGCGGCGCGCAGGCCGGTTAAGTGGGTGCCGCCGTCGCGCTGGGGGATGTTGTTGGTAAAGCACAAGACGTTTTCGTTGTAGCCGTCGTTCCACTGCATGGCCACTTCCACACCAATTTCGGTGCCGGGAATGCCGCCGTAGGTGTCGGCCGGGCGTGTGCCGGTGGCGTGAAACGCGGTGGGGTGCAACACTTTTTTGCTGGCGTTGATGAAGTCCACAAAGCCTTTGACGCCGCCGGCGCCCGAGAAGTCGTCTTCTTTGCCGCTGCGCTCATCGATCAAGCGTATGCGCACGCCGTTGTTCAAAAAGCTCAGCTCGCGCAAGCGCTTGGCCAAGATTTCGTAATGGAAGTCGTGGTTTTCTTTGAAGATGTCGGTGTCGGGCAAAAAGTGCACTTCGGTGCCGCGTTTTTCGGTGTCACCCACCACTTTCATGGGCGAGACTTCGGCGCGTCCACCACCTCCAGCAAAACGGTTTTGCACAAGCCGCGTGAGAATTCCAACTGGTGCACGTGGCCGTCGCGGCGCACGATCAAACGCAACCATTGGGACAAGGCGTTGACGCAACTGACGCCCACGCCGTGCAAACCGCCTGAGACTTTGTAGCTGTTTTGGTTGAACTTGCCGCCGGCGTGCAATTCGGTCAACGCAATTTCAGCGGCCGAGCGTTTGGGCTCGTGCTTGTCGTCCATCTTGACCCGGGTGGGAATGCCGCGCCCGTTGTCGGTGACGGAGATGGAGTTGTCCGAATGGATGGTGACCACGATGTCGTCACAATGCCCGGCCAGCGCCTCGTCAATGAGTTGTCCACCACCTCAAACACCAAGTGGTGCAAACCCGTGCCGTCGGAGGTGTCGCCTATGTACATGCCTGGGCGTTTGCGCACGGCCTCCAGCCCCTCCAGAATTTGAATAGCGCCTTCGCCATAACCACCTTGGGCATCGGTGTCGGGTACTTCAGTGGAAGGATTGGGGTTGTTTTCTTCTTGACTCATTCGGTTCTCTATACGAGTAGGGACTGTTGACCGGGGATGTCACCGATCCGGCTTTGCCGGTCGGTAGACATCGCCCCCTTGAGGGGGTGACGCGCTGCCCCATTCAGTACGGCGGCGGCGCGGGGGGTGGATCAATCTAGATTCTCATGGGCATGACAACGTATTTAAAGTGCTCGTTGTCGGAATGGTCAGCAGCGCTGATGAGTTGCCGTCGGACAATTCCAACCGCACCATCTCTTGGTTCATGTTTTGCAAGGCGTCAATGAGGTAGGTCACGTTAAAGCCTATCTCAATGGCGTCGCCGTTGTAGTCAATGTCCAACTCGTCCACGGCTTCTTCTTGCTCGGCGTTGCTGGAGGCCACGCGCAGCGCGCCGGGTTCAACGTTTAAGCGCACGCCTTTGAATTTTTCGCTGGTCATGATGGCGGTGCGCTGCAAGCTGGCCAGCAGCGGCACGCGGCCCAAAACCACGATGTTGTTGTGGTTGCGCGGAATGACGCGGTTGTAGTCGGGGAATTTGCCTTCGACCAACTTGGTCACCAACTCCATGCCGTCAAACGCAAACTTGGCCTGGTTGCCGG